>JAECMU010433638.1:0-10273 GCA_016106625.1 Dracogyra subfuscus
CTTCCTACGCCAGTGCCCGAATATGGGCAGAGCAAAAATAACAATATAATATATGGTCAACGTCCCAACTGCGTTATGCTTCCAACTCCGTTCACTTTGTTTTCTCGTGCACCGTTTGCGCAATCAACATCCGATTTGTTTTCATCAGCATATCGTTCATTTATGAGGTTTTTCTTCACAGTTCAGGAACATTTTTTTATATAAACAATAAAGTTGAGAAAAGTAAAACTTTACAAACCCCTAAAACCATTAATTTTAGTAAGTCGTTTTTGTTTATTCCTTAAAATTACCGATATCTGGTCCACATGACTCGTAGAAATTGACTTAAAATGGAGAAAGATGAATTAACATAATTTAGATGCGTGACACATGACCTCACACGTGCCAGATCAACAAGGCCAAAGAATTTTATTTTTTACGATTTTTAAGATCCTTGTTGTTTGAATTTGTTTTCAATTATTAAAATTATTTGATCTGCAAAAGGTATGCTACATTTTTGTGCCTCTATTGTAGTGAATAGTATTCATAATCCATTCATAACAGTTGTAAATAATTTTGAGCATAAAAATTATGTTAATTTAGAATCAATTCATTAAAAAACCCATTGCAATGACACATATTCCACATATTAAAAAATTACTCTCCTACCTTTAATTACCGTTAAATTTCCACCAAATGTTGTCCAGACACAAGTTGTAAAATAAACATTACAGTGACACAGCTTCCACATATGAGACTGTAATGATGTCGCCAGTATCGATTTTGATGAGATAGCATAGGGCAAAATACATGCAGTTTTCAGCCGTCTGCAATTTTGCTTGGGAGGTGAAAGCCTCCAAGTATGTGACATAATTAAAACACAATCAATGATCTTTACTATATTTACTATTTGTTCGCATTTGTTAAAAACATACTTTCTTCTATTTACATATGTCAACAAACAGTAGATGGTGCTTCCAAATGTTTATTCCAAAAAATAGCCAAGCCCGCGGAGTCTGCGAGCCCGACTATAACTCGTAAAAAGAATATGGAATAATCTTCAGACCAAAAGACTGTGTTCACTTAAAACATATTTGCATTAGGTTTTCGTCATAGGTTAATGTTTAATCATCTCGTTATACCTACCAACGGCACCAAAATTCAGTGTCACCTTAAGTAGGCTACTCTGACAGCGACACAGAAATGTATTTGTAGAAAATGTAAATGCACATGTAAACATGCCCCCACCAGAATTACCGAAAATAACTTTGCTGTGAATGACATATGAGGTAACCCAAACAGCCTTCCATAAATTTTATTGTTCACTGTAATGATCATGTGGTATATCGTCTAACTTTGGCAGGTCAGATGTCGGTGTTGCAGACGATGACTTTGCAGGGATTTGTGATAACTGGATTTCGCTATATGAGTCATTTCATTAGTACCAAAATTTTGCATTACGAAAAACTGATAACATGCACACTTTTTATGGTATTATAATTAAAACATAAAATTGGCAGTTTGACATGAAGCATTTTTAATATTGAGATAAAAAAACTATTCGTTACAAACAAATGCAGTTACAAAATATCGAAAACATATGTCGATCGAAATTGTATGATATGACGGTACGATATATAGAGGCTATTTAATGGGTTTTTTCGAATACAATTTTAATGACGAGTGATGTTTGAAAACAATATTTTCACGAATTGCGAAGCAGTGAGTGAAAATATGGTTTTTACAAATTATGATTTGACATGAAAATCGTATTCGAAAACCCCCCACCATGAAATGGTCTATTTATTATAGGCCTATACATATTTCCTAATTTTTGACAATATCGTTCGCTTTTTAGTAATAATATCTTTCGCTTATCCTATCGAAAACATACAACGTCATGATATATTGCTTACTATGTAACTTTGCCAGAAAATGTACTTGACCATAGACTATTAAAAAGAAATTTGAATAAGATTTATCTTTATTAACATTTATTTAACAATACTGCGGTGCAAACATTCCTGACAAAGCGATCATCCAAAAACTCCCACAAAAACAAAACGAGTTGAACGCCGTTAAATTCTTACATTTATACACGATGAAACTACATTGTGTCATTATTATTTAGCTTTGTATTCAATTCGTTTTAGATGTGTTATTGCAATTGCACTTCGTATCCCTTTTTCTTTTATAGGTACAGTTGTTTAAAAAAAAAAAAAACAACAACTTTTTTTTAAAAATACGATCAGATTTGACAACCATCAAATTTAATATACGAAAGAAAGAATGAAATGTTTTATTTAACGACGCACTCAACACATTTTATTTACGGTTATATGGCGTCAGACATATGGTTAAGTACCACACAGATTTTGAGAGGAAACCCGCTGCCGCCACTTCATGGGCTACTCTTATATCGATTAGCAGCAAGGGATCTTTTATTTGTGCTTCCCACAGGCAGGATAGCACAAACCATGGCCTTTGTCGGTGCAAGTGGTTCACTCACTCAGGGTTTGGAGTCGGTATCTGGATTTAAAATACCATGCCTCAACTGGGATCCGAACCCAGTATCTACCAGCCCGTAGACCGATAGCTAACCACGACGCCACTGAGGCCGGTATATAAATACGATGAAAAGAAACAAACGTCACAAAGGGAGATAATGTAATCATGCACTTTCTATACGATTTCTATATTTTTACTGTAGCTAAAATACAGGGGTCAAATTTACGCTATTCCGCAATAGTAAATTTCGAAACGGAACAATAAAACAATTCTTCCAATATTCCGTCATGAAAGCGAAAATAAAGCACGGGATACCGAAAATCGCCTACGACTATTCCAGCTTAAGCTTTTCCTTCAGCTACATTTTTCTGCAGAACAAATCCTCGCGCTACTAAGACCTTTCTCAAGTACTTACTTGTACAAAATAAACGTCTTTTTGATCTAATGTTTCGAGTCCGTTCGTTTGTAATTCCAGCTGGTACGCAGTAATGCATAGACTGGTATATAAAGAAGTGTTCGTTACGCAATGTTGTACAGAGCGACGTAGTACAGTCAGGAAAACTAGTGGTACATTAATAATGGAAGGGATAGTAGGGGGAAATGGTCTAAAACGGTACCCCTTAAGCAAATTCCTAAATTAATCGTAATTTTTAAAACATAAATTTTATATTATAATGATTACTTCATTGTTTAACATATGCAATTGATGTATAAAGCACAGTATCCAGTTGCATTTTACTCTTTAAAGGACAAAATTCAAATTTAGTAAACCATAAAAAATACCATTTGACCCAAACTATTGTGTAAAATGGGCCTTCTGATTTTAAAAAGGGGAAACAATACACAATATCGGGTATTGAAAACTGGTTTTTCATGTTAATAAATGAAACGAACAGATATCTAATAAAACAAATCGAACTAATTGCTATGTGATACATTGATCTTTCAGCCATTAAAATTCGGACAAGTTTGCTACGGCAATTAAGTGCCATCGCAAATCAATTTTGCAAGAGCACTACGACGGCAATTTTAAAGAAACGATTAATGCTATCAAAATTATTCATATTGATCCACTGCAGTAATAATGTGTTAAAACATGATCTCAACTTTACTTTCGTAAACTTCTATACAGGAATAAACCGATTTATATTAATTGAGGAAACATTGGGCAACATTCAATTATAAATGGGTTTTTTTTTCTGGGATCTGTAATTGGACAGAGTTGAGAAAAAAATGCCTACAGAGTTTTCACCACTTTTAGATTTGCGACGGCAGTGAAATGCTGTCGTAAATCTATTTTGCGATGGTATTGCCGATTGCCGCCGCGAATTTCGAGGGCTGCCTTTACTATCCTCAAAAGGTGTGATGCATTTCAGAAAGTATATTCAGCATCAAAAGATTACTTAAACCATCTAGCTTCAGTCACTTGTACACAGATTGCAGTAAAATATATAATTTTCCGCGTCAGAGCATTCTTAATGGGCCCACTGTTTACATGTCATGCACTGGATCCATTTCTCACCCTGCCTAGATTCGGAAAACGTCTCTCCACAAAATATATTAAAGCAGTGAGCTCTGGCAGCAGATGTAGCTTCGGATATACGAAGAGAAAGTTCTCGGTTACGTGACAGGAAACCCCGACGCCAGTCATAACCAGCTGTCCTCTTTTCTTTGTTAAAAGTATGTGGAATAGGATTGATTTCTGCAAACTGGAATGTCATTTCCCGTAATTGCTTTGGGGTGAGGCCGAAAAGCAGGGCTTCCATCTTTTTCAGATGATTTACCATTTCCTTTTCAAGAAACATAAGATTGCTTGTCCCACCAAAAGATTAACTTGATCAATGAATGAATTAATAATGAATTACATACATATATTACACAAACACACACACACACACACACACACACACACACACACACACACACACACACATACACACATACATACATATATATATATATATATATATACCAGTATAAATTATATTAATATTATTTTCAGATTCCATTACATTGATAAGGATTAAAAAACAATGTCAATGGGGATCAACATTAGATTTAAACAAGAATGTCATGGAACAAACAAGTACACCCTGTGTTTCGTTGGTCTTTGCTGTCTTATGGGGATAACTGTTTCATATTATCTATCCAAACTTTCTTTGATAAAACTTCAAATTGAAAGCACCGAACTGATGTTTCAAACTAAGCAGACTGTGAGTGCGGCAAAACAACTGATCAGAATGACCGACACGGTCTGTCCAGGGGTCCTCGCAAACACAATGACAGGCACCTGGAAAACACGGAATCTCACATCACAGGAACGGACCGAAATAAATTATTTTCAGAAATTCTCTAGAAGTCATTTACCACAGAGCTACCAAAGGTCTGATCTAAAATGCGGCAATGTATCGTACACAGGACGAAAAGCTTGGAGATGGTTCCGTGCCCTTTGTAACCCCGAGGGGCCAACGCCATGTTGTTTTGGACATAAATGCGAGAACAAAACCATCGACGAATGCAGAGGTCCACTGAACTTTGACCTCAGGTCTCGCATTCATGCTGAATATTCATCATGGATGCCCTCGGATAAGAGATGTTCTGTAAAATCCTATACCACTGAGAGCGCTTGTAGATTGCTGGATGGTTCAACCATTTACATAGTTGGAGATTCCTTGATGAGACAGCTTTACTCGGGATTGATAATGATTCTTACCAAGAACTTGACAACGGGTGCTTTTAAAGAGAATATTCCTAAAGGCAGGTGCTTTCTTGACGGTTGTGATGTATAAAATAAACATTTATCATTAGCGAGGGGCGAGACGTAGTCCAGTGGTAAAGCGCTCGTCTAATGCGCGGAGAGTCTGGGATCATTCCCCTTTAGTGGGTCCATTGTGCTGTTTTGTATTCCAGCCAGTACACCACAACTGGTATATCAAAGGCCGTGGTATGTGAAATCCTGTCTGTGAGATGGGTCATAATAAAAGATCCCTTGCTAATGGAAACCTGTAGTTGGTTTCCTCTCTAAGACTATAGTCTATTTCTATTTTACGGTCAGCCCCCCCCCCTCCCCCTTTCAACGGCACAGACACTTGTTTCACTCTGTGGATTAACCAAACGTACTGTCCATTTTCACGGGTTAAATCTAGGTCTGCAACTTAACGGTTTTTTCCACGCAGCGAGTGCGAATGCAAAGTGAAACAACCTTTACAACCAACAGTGAATTCGCAGTTTGATTAATCGAAGGCATTCGTTCGCTTGATAGATATTAAAGGAATAATTCTGAGTTTTTAGCCCTGGAAAAACATACCCTAAAGATATATTAAACTCACTGCATGGTTCGAAATTAACTATTTTCAGACCTACCACTTCTGTAATCATATTAAATCCAGTACACACCGAATCTGGGTATGGTTTTGGTGAATCTGGCGCTGATAAAATACAGTGCATGTTCTAGTTCATCTTAGTAAGCGCTAGTTCAGAAGCGGTTTTATCACATTCGATGCAGCGCATTTCTCTTCCGACCTGTGCAATACTTACAACACCCAGAACCAGAACCATCGCCGGTAGGTGTTTTAGGGCCTTGCTCTATAATATAATCATTTTGTTTTTCAGGGATGGAAAAACACTGTTCATCGATATACATTTATCCGCACAAAAACTGTCATGAATATATTAACTATCCAACTACATTTTGTAACGGTCGTCTGAAGCTTGAATATAAATTTTACCCTGCGGCAAAAGACCATCTGGGTGTTGTACAGGTTGTCACCCAGCTGAGAGGAAAGAGGAGGTCCATGGTGGTTGTAGGAATTGCTCTTTGGGATAAGTGCGACTACCAACGAGTCTCCAGAGTCTATCTGAATCCAATATTACGAGCTCTTCGTAGCTCTAACAATTACAGCCGCTGGCCAAAACTGCTGTGGTCAGCAATCCACAAGTCTGGACTATGGACATACACGTATATAAAAGCAACTGATAATATTCCTGAGAAACAATTCAACGACTTTATGGCGGCGTATTTACGTCCATATCATATTCCCATTTTTGACACGTTCAACATTACCGATGGAGTCATGAGCATAGATGGAGTACATTTCGGAACTGGAATAAATTTTCTGAAAGCTCAAATTTATCTCAACTATATGCAGGAACTGATGAAAAAAGGAATTTGGCAATAAATGATGCGTGCATTTAGGGAGAGGATGGTGGAAATGCGAACAATCTTCCGAACTTAAAAGTACCTACAACTTGGTATTTGATGTGTGGATATTGTTAATTTGTTGTTTTTAGAGGTGAACGGCTATTTGTTTCTCAAGGAATGCTTTCTTTAATCCAGGAAAATGGCTGAGCACAACACCCACAACACCCACAACACTTGTGTGTGTGTGTGTGGGTGAGTGCTTCTGGAACATCCCTAGCCCTGATATAGTGCTGAATTGTGGCAAAAACGATAGGTCTATTTTCTAATAAGAGACAGGGCTGTCTTGGGAGCAAATCTCAACAATTTGATTTAATTAATTTTCTCAGCTCCCTACAACCAATACGGGGGCGTCGAAACTGGGACGGCAAGCGGAGCAGTCGCCGCCCCAATACTAATAGTTCGGGTTTTTTAAACACATATTCATACATATTTTAGTGTCCTTTATGTTTTATATTCTGACAATATTGCTGGAAAGTAGATATCTTTAATGACGTTTCAAGCGAGAACAGTCCTTCAGTACCACTTGCAAGAGGGGGACACCCCTCCCACACCCACCCTCTCTCCCCCCCCCCCCCAATGTCAAATTACTTCCAACGTCCTTGCAATATCCCTCGAGAATTGTTGTTAATGTTATATCATACGAAGTAAGCTTTTAGTTTGCTGTTCAGTTTGATCAATATGGATATGGATTGTTTTTTATCAACATGACTCCCAAATGTCATGTTATTTTACACTTTAGTATATTTTGGGCAATAACTGTCACATTTAGAATATTTTTTGTTTTATACTTATATAATGTGTAAACTGGATTTGATTTTAAGACGTTTTTCGTATGTTGGTAGTAACAATGGGATTTTTAATAGAGGTGGGGTGATCTAGGTGCAAATCTCAATGATTTGATTTTCTGCTTTCCTAGAACTAATATCCCTCAACTAGTTCAATTTGGATGTGGATTGTTTTCAAGGTTGCGGTCATTTAACAATATGGCTGCCAAATGTCATTCTGGGTGGGGTTTTATTATTATTATTATTTTTTAATATTTTAAATAATAACTATCACATTTAGAATATGGTTTGGTAATATTCATGCAATGTGTAAATATGTGTGTGTGTGTGTGTTATTGGGGATTTGTAACCTATAAATTTGGGGTCTATGTTTGGACCCACAAAACTCCTGCATAAATAAAAACCTGTTGTTATTACTATTTATTTTTATTACCCATATGCGCTTATATATACGGGTTAATGTTCATTTGATTTCTTGACATGGTGCAGATTGCTTCTACAACCACTGATTAGCGCGACGTTTGGTTGGATGGTTGGTTGCCATGGCCGAAACTTTTATTCATGTTTCCATTCATGAGTCAGATTACACATACGTTATACGATCTACAAAGATTTATAGAATTTGTTTTTACTCGTTTGTTTTGTAAACATGAAATGGTATATTTACATAAGCAGCGGCTTTAGTACTAGCAGTAGTAGTAGTAATAGTAATAGTAGTAGTAGTAATATATATATATATTCTAATGCAATTACAGTCCTATTATTTTATACTGTAAACATCTGGCTGTAAAAAAATGCCGTTATTCTATGAAGTCACTTACATTACGTGGTGTAAAAAAGAAAGAACTGCTTTTTTTAACGACGCACTCAACACATTTTATTTACGGTGATACGGCGTCAAACATATGGTTAAGGAAAACACATATTTTGAGAGGAAACCCGCTGTCGGAAATTATTTCCGATTTGCAGCAAGGGATCTTTTATTTGCGCTTCCCACAGGTTGGATAGCACAAACCTTGCCCCATGTTGAACCAGTTATGGATCACTGGTCGGTGCAAGTGGTTTACACCTAACCACTGAGCCTTGCGGAGTACTCACTCGGTCTTTGGAGTCGGTATCTGGATTAAAAATCCCATGCCTCGACTGGTGTCAGACGCGTAAGATTATACGACGTAATGACTGATGGCTTTGTTGTTTACTGCCTCGGGTTTACAACATTCATTCACTCGGGACAGATAATTCATAATTCCTCGTAGTTCGTTAGTTATTCTCTTAAAAATTATTATTATTATTATTTATTTATTTTATGGTGGGGGTGAGGGGTGGAGCTTATAGCAACACTTTCGATGTTTTGATTGACAGCAGATACATGTAGATACTCGGGACTATCGACTCAAACAAAACATCGGAAGTATGCAATAAGTTATGCAGTGGAAATATGCGTATGTTTATACGGCAACTTTAAGTAAAATTAACAATGGTATAGTTATAGTATATAACGAGAAAATAGAAGTTCTGTGCTTCTCAATGGACAAATACCTCTAAGACTGAAAGGCTATTCATTGTAAATGATATTTTTGTTTTCACCCAGTTCACTGGTTGATAGGCATACTAGGGTGAAGGTCAACGGATGTGACGTGCAACAAAAGAAATCTTGATAACGAGACCAAAAGTGGGGTATAATATCCTATACCCCCACCCCTACACACACTGTAGATATTTGATACATAGGGGCCCTGTTGCCTTTTGTATTCGCTTTTCGTATAGGCTTCTAAAAATAAAACTTTTGTTTAATTATAATTTTAATTTTAATTATTGTTTAATTATAATTATATCATTGTTGTTATAGCTATAAAGGTTGATGTCATTGATGAACGAGTAAGCTCTAATTCGGGAGGGTTAATGACCCTTAAAAGGACCTTTATCATGCCGGCGACATTTCCTGTTAAAAGTCCCAATAGAGCTCATCATCTGTCTTCTGTACATGAAAAAACGCGCAACACAGTTCCCTCCAGAAATGGTCCTCGGGTGGTCCTTCTCCTTTGCCTGGCGGCAGGTTCGTTTTTCATATAGGGTAAAGGCCTCTACTTGAAGTTTTGGTGATTCTAAAAATAAAACGTTTTTGTTTAATTGTAGTTTTATCATTATTGTTGTTACTTATAGCTATAAAGGTTGATGTAATTGATGAACGAGTAAGCTCTAATTCGAGCGCGTTAATGACCCTTAAAAGGATCTTTATAATGCCGGCGGCATTGCCTGTTAAAAGTCCCAATAAAGCTCATCTTCTGTCTTTTGTACATGAAAAAACGCGCAACACAGTTTCCTCCAGAAATGGTCCTCGGGTGGTCCTTCTCCTTTTCCTGGAGCCAGGTTCGCTTTTCATATAGGGTAAAGGCCTCTACTTGAAGTTTTGGTGATTCTAAAAATAAAACGTTTTTTTTTAATTATAGTTTTATCATTATTGTTGTTATAGCTATAAAGGTTGATGTAATTGATGAACGAGTAAGCTCTAATTCGGGAGGGTTAGTGGCCCTTAAAATGACCTTTATTATGCCGGCGGCATTTCCTGTTAAAAGTTCCAATAAAGCTCATCTTCTGTCTTTTGTACATGAAAAAACGCGCAAAACAGTTCCCTCCAGAAATGGTCCTCGGGTGATCCTTTTCCTGGAGCCAGGTTCGCTTTTCATATAGGGTAAAGGCCGCTACTTGAAGTTTTGGTGATTCTAAAAATAAAACGTTTTTTTTTAAATTATAGTTTTATCATTATTGTTGTTATAGCTATAAAGGTTGATGTAATTGA
>JAECMU010433648.1:3873-15591 GCA_016106625.1 Dracogyra subfuscus
TTTACGGTTATATCGGCGTCGGACATATGGTTATGTCAAGAAAAAATCCAGTGGTTAGCTGACGGGGATCGATCCTAGACCGACCACGCATCAGGCGGGCACTGTACCACTGGGCTATGCTGCCCGCTGCATATTTTGTATTATGACTGGTGTATCAAAGGCTGAGGTATGTGCTGTCCTGGCTGTTGGTAGATGTCTATAAAAGATCCAATGCTGCTAACAGAAAACTAGCAGATTTCCTATGAAGATTACATGTCAAAAATATAAAGCGTTTAATTAATCAATGTGCACAGAATTACCAAATGTTTGATAATCAATGTGCACAGAATTACCAAATGTTTGATAATCAATGTGTGTGATTAATTCACCAGTGTGCTCTAATGGTGTTGTTAAACAAAACTAACTTTGATCATACATATACATACAAACACCACACATAAATACACAGCCTTATACACACACACACACACACACACCACACATAAATACACAGCCTTATACACACACACACACACAAACACCACACATAAATACACAGCCTTATACACACACACACACACACAAACACCACACATAAATACACAGCCTTATACACACACACACACATACATACACACACACACACACACACACAACATACACACACACACACACACTACCAATACACATCTCACACACATATACACAAATGCACAACACAAACAAAAACACACACAAGTACATACAAATATACACACCACACACACACATACACAAATGCACACACATAGACATACACACAAACAGACTAACAAACATAGACACACAAACACGCACACATGTACACACACAAACATACTCCAATGCACACACACACACACACACACACACACACACACACACAGAGACATAAACACAGACAGACACACACACAGAGACAGACACACACAAACACACACACAGACAGACAGACATACAGAAAGACAGACAGACAGACACTCATCTGTGTAGAGTATAAAGACTGTAAGAGTCTAAAATGAGTTCAGCTGACCTGAAGTATTAAGAGCAATGGAGATTTTATTATCCGTGACACGGGCAAATAAGACATCACTTGGGGAAATAAGAAATCATTCGGCCGATAGTTTAACCCACGCGTCGATCCAGACACAAATCTCTTGGGGATTTCCACTCATTGTTTTCTTACAACCGCCACAGACATTGTTACCACCGGGGGATTCCAGTTATAGAATTACTTGTAGTTGGGCTCAGATATTCTGATTCCACAAACCATTACAATAATTTAGTAAACTGTTCATTTTCTTCCTCGTTTGAAGTGTGGTCGGTCTAGGATCGATCCCCATTGGTGGGCCCATTAGGTTATTTCTCAATCTAGCCAGTGCACCACAACTGGTATATCAAAGGATTGGTATGTGCTATCATGTCTGTCAAATGGTGGATATAGAAGATCCCTTGCTACTCATGGAAAAATGTAGCAAATTTCCTCTCTAAGACTATATCAAAATTACCAAATGGTTGACATACAATAGCCAGTGATTAATAAATCAAAGTGCTCTAGTGGTGTCATTAAACAAAACAAATAAACTTTTTAACATACAGTGAAATTATCAAAATCAGCCCCTCTGTCGACCAGAATTTCCTCAAAACTGGATGTTTTTTTGCATCCTTTTCTAAATATACACATGGAAGAGAACCTCTCTAAACTGGATACCTCCAATAACCAGATGTTTGGCTTGGTCCTGATAGAGCGGGCAGCATGGCCTAGTGGTACAGTGCCCGCCTGATGCGTGGTCGGTCTAGGATCGATCCCCGTCAGCTAATCACTGGGGTTTTTTCTCGACATAATCATATGTCCGATGCCGATATAACCGTACTTATAATGTGTTGAGTGCGTCGTAAAAAAAACAAAAAAACAAAACAAAAAAAATGGTCTTGATAGTGTCCGGTTTAGAGAAGTTTCACTGTATTTTAAAGGTATTAAAGTTACATACTGGTAAATAATGTACATCAGACGTAAACATTTTGCCATCGTTGCGGAGCATTACAGACAGCTCTTTTGTGCCGTCAGTAATTTCCTCCGAGCTATGGTCATTTATATCTCAATGATGGCAACTGCCGATGGTGCAATCATTAAGTTTGAGCCCTGTAGTTCCCACCTCTACAAAGTACTTGGAAACAAAAGACACCAGGATAATTATCATATTAAAGCTGCAGCTTCTAAAAATCTTTTATTATTTAAATGTTAACTTTATCTTCAAATCATTAACTATGATCTATACAGTCCATATCTATTTTACTGTCTATTTTTGTATTCTCAATAATGAATAAAAAGTGTTATTCATCATTAATGTTTTTTTTAAAATACCTAGTGCTCACTTGATGCATTTAAAAAATTTAATATATCCTTTTAGGTTATTTTAAGAAAAGGGTGATTTTAGCTGCAACATGATATAGCATACATGTATATCACATGAAGAATAGTTTAAGATCATGTTCAATGATCAGGATTTGATTGAAATTTTAATGTCATACTTGTCAAGCTGTACTGTAAAAAACATCAATACACCTTCCCTGCTAACTCAATCATTTTGATTGGTTTATTTCACATTTTAGAAATAAATTCTTCATTTTCATTTCAAATTATTTCTGTGCTTATATCCAATTAAGGTTCAAGCACACTGTCCTGGGCACACACCTCAGCTATCTGGGCTGTCTGTCCAGCACAATGAGTTAGTTGTTAGTGAGGGAGAAGAGGATGTAATTGTCTTACACCTACCCATTGAGTCATTAAAACCTGCTCTGGGTGCGAGCCGATACCGAGTTGTGAACCCAGTACCTACCAGACTTAGGTCTGATGGTTTAACCACCACACCACCAAGGCTGGTTTTTAAACTCTTCAAATAATGTCACTATTCAAGGGAATTAATTCATGGTCCCTTTTCCTTCCAGCCAAAGAAAAATTCAATTTTTATTTTTATAAAATTAACATAACCTTTATTGGAAATGAAACATGTAATGTTATCTGCTGATATTTGACTCTTTTTTTATGGACTAATTTAACTTTACTTGTTATAAAGTTAACCTTTAAGCATTTGGAATAGATATTTTCTATTCTTCCCATGATATCCATTATTTGATTGCCTCCAGATCTTAATGACAATCTAGGTCACTATCAAATGCACATTTCATGAAACAGACAATGCCCAATGGGATGTCATAATGAAATGTGAATGCCAAATTCCCATGGAAGAGATTATTTCGCAAATTGCAATGTAGAAACACTGAAACATAATATAGTTCTGAGACTGTTTGCTGCATCTTACCCCGTTACTACGAAACTGCTTAGGAAAATATTTTTCTTCATTAACATATTATATAAGATCTATGGTCAGGTCAGGTCAGAGGGTTTAACATGCATATTCAGAGCAAGCTGTTGCAGTGCACGCCTGTTCTGGGCACATGTGTCAGCCTTGGATGGCTCCTCCATCCAGGACAGGAAAGGTGGGGGTGGTGGAAGGAAGGACACCTGCACTAAAAGGTGTAAGGGAGCACCAGCAGTCCGTCCGGGGCCAATAGCAGGTGTAGTTGGTGTATGGGTGCTATGGGTTTTTGAATTTGGAAGGAGCAGTCGGAATTCAGCCAAAGAGAATGGGTGCGCATTTTGAATGAAGGACATTTGGCGCATTTTTGAATGGCCAATTAAAAGATAAAGTCAGGAGCTATGTATAGGTTTTGATAGTTGAGAGTAGCTCAAGATTTATGGGTCAGGTCAGGTCATAGGGTTTAATGTGCACATTCAGAGCAAGCTGTTGTAGTGCATGCCTGTCGTGGGTGCAAGTGCTTGCGAAGCAAGCTCTTCCGTCCAAGACAGCAAGATCTATGGTTACTATAGCCACTTTTATAGTGTTCATGTCTTAAAGTCAGATAGCCTAGTTTCAGCCTGTGAAAATAAACACTAGGTTTGATTAATCTGCAGAACTGTAACACATTTAGTTAACAGTTATGAGTGGGAAACAAAAGTCTGTAACACTGAAACAGGGAAAGAGCCTTTAAACAACAGACACGGTCCGTGCTTATAAAACCAGAGTCCAGACTCAATCTATAATGATGTAACATGCATACAGTTTGTATGGCATTGCCATGACAATAGTGTCTCAGATTCTAATAGAAAGAAGAAATGTTTTATTTAACGACTCACTCATCACATTTTATTTACTGTTATATGGCATCAGATATATAGTTAAGGACCACACAGATATTGAGAGAGGAAATCCGCTGTCGTCACTTCCTGGGCTACTCTTTCCGATTAGCAGCAAGGGATCTTTTATATGCACGATCCCACAGATACGATAGCACATACCACGGCCTTTGATATACCAGTCGTGGTGCACTGGCTGTGTCGAGAAATAGCCTAATGGGCTCATTGACAGGGATCAATTTCAGACTGACCGCACATCGAGCGAGCGCTGTATCACTGAGCTACGTCCCGCCCCCAGACTTTAATAGAGTCTCGAGTCTAGACTCTAAAAGTTTTATAATTACTGATCCTATGGCTAGAGGATTTAAACTGTTTTTCTAGAAACCGTGCTTTAACACTTGGTCAAGAGAGAGGAATTAATGTTACCACATAGGCTACATTTACCCAAAGAGCAGCATCAGATCTTTCAAGTTTTTTTTTATCACAGGCAGGACAATACATACCACAGTCTTAAATGTACCAGTTGTGGGACAGTGGACTGAACTGGAGAGAACTGAACTCCATTACCTGGCACATCACAGGATGAAAACAACACTGAATCATATGTGTGAATTGATTAAAGGTATAGACCCTAGTTTCAAGTAGTGGAAATGGAACACTATGTTTAGTTAACCTACAAACCTGTAACATATTGTGATAAAGTTGTAACAGAGCAAAACAAGAATCAGTGATGCTGAAATGGGGAATACCCTTAAAAATAGACTGGAACTCGTCTCATAACCATTACTTCTCAGACACACGAATGTTTTTTAAAAAGACGCTAAATGCATTTTGTGATATTAAAAACATTATTAAGATGTGCAGAGATGGATAATCTTAACAATAAAATTTAAATAATGTATCATTTAAATTATCAAAACCAGCTCTAATAATGAAAAAATTGCATAGTGTTTAAAAAATTAGGGTTTGTTACTTTAAATATTAAAAAGCTTTAAAAACATACTTAAAGAGTCAATCTCACCTGGATCTTAAGTCTTTTAAATTTTGCTGGACACATCATCACCACCTAGTTTACACTCTCTGTAGTTGTATCCCACAAATTTGGATACGTATGTGAATAATACAAACACTCCTGTCAAATCATGAAAAGTTTATATTTCTCTCCGTACCTCAATTCCACACATTCAGATACATAAAAAGTTTATCTCTTTAAAATGTGATGTCAAAATTACAGGTTGCTGACTTGGCACACCAACTCGAATGGATGGTTGGTGATGGTCTGTTTTCATGTGGGTGTGTCTTTAACTTATAATTATTTAAACACCGCTCTTTATTTGTTTGTTAAATGATTTGAACCTAGTGTAACACAAGAGTCCGGATCAAGGTTATTCAGCCAATCACCAATCTGCCACCGCTCAAACAATCTAATGTAAACATTCTAAAATTGTACATTCGAAAGATTAACTTTTCTTCTGAGATTCAATATTTTCTATAAAACAAAAAGTTAAATAAAAAAATAAAAAATAAAAAAATAAAAAAATCATTCTATATTAATTAAATGTAAATATGTTTGATCTTTCATTTTAAACTACAGAAAATTAATTATGTAATTAATATTTTAAAAATTTCATTAAAAATATATTAAACAAATAAATAGCCATAAAGTCTAGGGTATTTCTCCATTCATCACATTAATAATAAATATGCAACATGAATGTTTAATACTTATTTAAAACTGTTTTCTTCTTATTAATTAAAAAAGGTTTTTTTAAACACAAACAGTGGACGAATTACAGTAATATATATTCCGTGACTGTTTCCCAATGAAGCAATTTAATTACACTTGATTGAGTGCGACAGAGTTAATTCTGTGTACACTGACGGTAAAGTAATCAACATGAAAGCCGAAGGAAAACGCGATGTCTCGCTGTTAAGTCTGTCTTTAATGACATGCATGTCTTGCGCCAGTGCAGATTCACACAGATAAGGTTAAACAAATTAACAGTTAGATGGAAAAGAAGATTTAAGAAGCAAAAAAAGGAATAAAAGAAAAGGTATTGAGAAATCACAGACTCACCCTTTTAAGGTGTTTATGTTATGTCAGGTTGAGTGCAGCCAATTTGATTAGAGCCGTTTTCTCTGTTAAACTGATTCATTAGTTTTCTACTGATAAGGTGGGTGGGGGTTTCCTATGTGGCTAGCCACCTATTCAGTAAGTATGTAATATACTGATGGAAATAAATAAAGAATCATACAAACTGTATCAGCTAATAGTGACTGCATTCCAAACACCGACACATTATAACTGTAAACAAAATGTGTTGAGTGCTTCATTAAATAAAACATTTCCTTCTCTGCATCCAAAACCCTCTGTCAATAGTGACATTCCATTTCATTTCAACTTATTTTCGTGTTTATATCCAATTAAGGTTCAAGCATGCTGTCCTTCACACATACCTCGGCTATCTGAGCAGTCTGTCCCAAAAAAGTAGTTTGTTCTATTTAACGACGCCACTAGAGCACATTGATTTTTTATCTTATCATCAGCTATTGGATGTCAAACATATGGTCATTTTGACACTGATTTTTTTAGCCACATAGGCTACTCTGTTTACGACCGGCGACAAGGGATCTTTTATTTGCGCTTCCCACAGGCAGGATAGCACAAACCATGGCCTTTGTTGAACCAGTTATGGATCACTTGTCGGGGCAAGTGGTTGACACCTACCCATTGAGCCTTGCGGAGCACTCACTCAGGGTTTGGAGTCGGTATCTGGATTAAAAATCCCATGCCTTGACTGGGATCTGAACCCAGTATTTACCAGCCTGTAGACCGATGGCCTAAACATGATGCCACCAATGTTGGGGGCTGTCCAGGACAGTGAGTTAGTTGTTAGTGGTTTGTGACAGAGAATATTGTGTAGTGGCTGTACAAAAACTTATTTTTGGTGTGAGCCGGTAATGGGCTGTGAACCCTGTACCTTCCAGCCTTAATGTCCGATGACTTAACATGACACCATCAAGGCCGGTCATAGTGTGAGAAGCCGACTGTATTATTTGCAAGCAGTTTGACACTACTGACATTCTGTCCCACATTACAACTGTGTATGAAATACAGACATTCCTATGCTATAGTAGTAAATTAAATTTGTCCTACAATTCCATTTGTTCCCTTCATTCTTTCCATCAGTCAATTAAACAATTTAAATTGTGTTTATATTTTAGCAAAATATTTGTCAAAACAATTTTACAACCTGTTTTACTAAGCAAAAGATAAATATTTGTGGAAATCAACACTAAGGCACCACCTGAAGCAAATGATCTGTACTGACTGAGGGAAACAAAAAATCTATAGGCCATTTCATCAAATTTTAACTGTCAATGTTTTGACACTAAAGATTTAGAAAGTATATCTATAGATGAGGATAACCAAAATAGAAACTTTAAAAATCTTTCATGGTCATTTATATCACCTGGATGGATGGCTGCATGGACAGATTGATGGATGAACATAGAGATAATTTTTTGATAATCAAAATTAAATGGCTACTACAACATGTATGACTTATAAATTACATTATATTAAAAATATATCTTACTGGATTGTATTCATTTTTCATTTCAAATTATATTTGTGCTTATATTCAATTAAGGTTCAAGCACGCTGTCCTGGGCACACACTTCAGCTATCTAGGCTGTCTGTCCAGGACTGTGGGTTAGTTGTTAGTGGTTAGTGAGGAAGAAGAGGGTGTAGTAGTCTTACACCTACCCTACTGAGTCATTAAAACTCACTCTTGGTGGGAGTCGGTAGCGGGTTGTGAACCCTGTGAACCCTGCACCTACCAGCCTTATGTGTGATGGCTTAACCATGACATGACCGAGGCCGGTGGCTTGTGTGGCCACCAGTTTTTTTATTTATTCTCCTAATAACATAAGGTTTGCACTAATGAAACATCAAATAATTTAAATATTTTTATGTAAATTTAATTTTAAGGTGATTTCATGAAACTAACAATTTATTCAAGATTTATATTTAATATTTAAAAAACAAATTCAACAATTCGGAAAATCCACCTTCGTAAAATTAGACATGTTTTACTCACCTGGTCAAATAATGGCTTCCATCTCTGAAATGAAAACAAAACAACTGTTTTAAGCATCTCACACAAAACTATTGTATCAAAATGTCCATGAACTTGGCATAGCATATAAAATGTGCTTCTATTCTTTGACCATGCATACCTCTTTTACAAATATGGAAGCTGAAAAAGTGAAATGTAAACCCCTGTATGTACAATGAAAGAATGATTGTTAATGACACCTCAGCACAAATTACACACTGCATGGCTATTGGGTGTCACAAAATACTCAAAATATGGTGGATCACAGGCCAATAAAAGAAAAAAATGTTTTTAATTAACAACACACTCAGCACATTTCATTTATAGTTATATGGTATCAGATATATGATTAAGGATCATATAGATATTGAGGGAGGAAACCGGTTGTTGCCACTTCACAGGCTACTCTTTTCGATTAACATCAAGGAATCTTTTATATGCACCATCCCACAAACAGGATAGCACATACCACGGTCTTTGATGTACCAGTCATGGTGCACTGGCTGCAGTGAGAAATAGCCCAATGGGCTCACTGATGGGGATTGGTCCCAAACCGACCTCGCATCAAGCGAGCGCTTTACCACTGGGCTACGTCTCGCCCCCATAGGCAAGTGATGCAGTTTCCTCTGTAAGACTATTACATACAGTAAGGTACTCATATAACGAACTGGAAGGGACCATGGTAGTTAATTCGTTATATCAGTAGTTCATTGTATAAATTTGCATAAGTTTGTTATTAATATATAGGGAGACAAAACAGAACTTTACGATCAGTTCGTTCTATACAGAATTTCATATTACCGGTAAGCATGTTCGTTATAAGTGTGTTTTACTGTATGTCAGAACAAAACCTCTCTAAAGCAGATATCCCTTGAAACAGGACTTTCTACTTGGCATCATGGATGTCCAGTTTATAGAGGTTGCACAGTATTCAGGTCACTGAGCCCAGTTACAAGGCACCTAGAAGTAATTTCACAACTATTAAAGAGCCAGAACAACCGCAGACAATTGGATTTGTTGAATTGGATAATTTAGTCAACAACTTGTCACTAACTTGTAATTTAAAGACACAAAAGCAGTAACAGTAACTATTTTACTCAACTTAATAACAAGGATCAACATCATTAATGGATTCTTTCCTTACTTGGAGCGGGACATAGTCCAGTGGTAAAATGATCGCCTGATGCGCAGACGGTCTGGGATCGATCCCCATCGGTCGCTCATTGGGTTTTGTCTCATTCCAGCCAGTACATCATGACTGGTATATTATTATTAAAGGTTGTGGTATGTGTTATCCTGTGTGTGGGATGGTGCATATAAAAGACCCCTTTCTACTAATGAAAAAAATGTAGTGGGTTTCCTCTCTAAGACTATTTTTCAGAATTACCAAATGCTTGACATTCAATAGCTGATGATAAATAAATAAATGTGCTCTAGTAGTGTTGTTAAACAAAACATTTTTTTTTTTTCTTTCCTCATTCGTTAGTACTACATGAATGAACAAACATCAATCACATTATCTTTATTCCGACTGAAAACAACTATGTTTATACAACAAAAGAGTGTTATTTTAAAAACTGTTAACCACCGGGTTGAGGCAGAAATAGCTTGCCAGATTCAACAACTGAGAATTTTTAAAAACAATGGGAATTTTATTTTAATCTAGTAAAAATAATTTCATTTAATAATTGATATTTTGATAGGAAATATCTGTGTTTAAGACATAATTTGGTGAACCTTTCTGCTCATCCAGACCTAGTTCTGATTCTGCAGCAAATAACATCTCTTTTTCCGATTGGACATCAATCAATTTAAAATTCCCAACAGTGTCATCTTGAAGTAAATGGATATTAGAGTGTAAATGGTGAAATACAAAGAAGCAACAGACAAAAGAGAATTCCTGATTGGCAATCCATCATGAAAATTGCTCATCTTGTTGTAATGAATCTTCGTAGATACATTTTGGAACTGTTAAGATAAGAACCGCAACAAATAATCTGTGTTTTCCTATTGGCCATGAATCAGTACCAACCTTCATAGAAACTGCACTGTAGTCTAATCTACAGGAAAAGAAAGGAAAGGAAATTTAGAAAAAGTAGACGGAATAATCATGGCAAGTTTCTTCTCTTATTCTGCAGGCAAAGAAAGAAAGAAAGAAATGCTTTATTTAAGGACGCACTCAACCCATTTAATTGGCGTCAGATACATGGTTAAGGACCACATATATTTTGAGAGGAAACCCACTGTCGCCACTTCATGGGCTACTCTTTCCGGTTAGCAGCAAGGGATCTTTTATTTGTGCTTCCCACAGGCAGGATAGCACAAACCATGGCCTTTGTTGAAGCAGTTATGAATCACTGGTTGGTACAAGTGGTTTACACCTACCCATTCAGTCTTGCGGAGCACTCACTCAGGGTTTGGAGTCGGTATCTGGATTAAAAATCCCATGCCTCGACTGGGATCCAAACCCAGTACCTACCAGCCTGTAGACCGATGGCCTAACCACGACGCCACCGAGGCCGGTTGCAGACAAAGTGTCACAATATCTATATGACATTGCTAGAAAGGGGCAGATTTAGCTCAGTGGGTAGAGCTCTCTCCTGAGGTGCTTAGGTTATAGGATCAAACCTCAATGTACGCATTCTTTGAATGGAGGAAATAATAGGTTTTCCCATTCCAACCAGTCCTCCAAAGAAAGAAGTTTGTTTTGTTTAACAACACCGCTAGAGCACACTGATTTATTAATCATCGGCTATTGGATGTCAAACATGGTAATTTTGACACAGTCATATAGATGAAACCTGCTACATTTTTTCATTAGCAGCTAGGGATCTTTTATATGCATCATCCCATACAGGATAGCACATACCACAGCCTTTGATATACCAGTCATGATGCACTTGCTAGAGTGAGAAATAACCAGTGCTCTATGACAGGTATATCAATGGCTGTGGTGTGTGCTGTCCTGTTTGTGGGAAAATGCATGTACTCTTCAGAGGAAACCTGCTATATTTTGTTCATTAGCTGCAAGGGATCTTTTATATGCATGTTCCCAAAGACAGAACAGAATACACAACAGTCTTTGATATACCACTGGGACACTGGTTAAAAAAAAAAAAAGGGTCCGCTGATAAAATTTGATCCCATGACTCCAGCACCTCAGACAAGCACTGCACACCAGTGAAGTTATTACCTCTTCTTCAAGTGAAGGAAGGAAATGTTTTATTTAAAGGGACATACCCTAGTTTTTAAACACTAAGACATAGTTTTGACTGGTAGAGGCGTTTTTTGATAACTGAAATCATACTTTACTTACATTTTATTGTTTAAAGTATCCATTTCTGTACATTCGAAGTGTTTTTGGTCATCATAATGTTTTTTAATATCACAAAATGCATTTCT
>JAECMU010433659.1:3788-18693 GCA_016106625.1 Dracogyra subfuscus
CTGCTATAGAAATACATGTCCCAGTGAATAATTTGTACATGCTCATATACCACCTACAAATGTTTATATCTCCCAAGTTCAAGGGCCATAACTCTGTCAATAAGCATTTTGAGAGTACTGCTATAGCAATACATGTCCCCTATCTGGCCCCACAAATGTTCAAGAGCCATACAAATGAGTAAATTGTCAGAACAGTCAAGCTTAATTTGTAACAGTACATGATAAAGCTACACAAAAGTATGGAAAACTAACTTTTGTAGAACTGTCAAAAATGAGTAAATTACGATCAAAGTTAAAACTTTTTTTTGGGGGGGTTTGTTTAACGACGCACTCAACACATTTTAAGTACGGTTATATCGGCGTCAAACATATGGTTATGTCGAGAAAAAACTCCAGTGGTCAGCTGACGGGGATCGATCCTAGACCGACCGCGCATCAGGCGGGCACTCTACCACTGGGCCATGCTGCCCGCTAAGTTAAAACTTAATCTGTAAAGGTACATGATACAGCTGAATAGACAGTGTCAGTTCAATATCTTGAGGCATATAGGGGGGAAAAAGGTTCTGAATATTATATGGGAGACAGATGGACTGACAGGACAGAGATTAAACCTATAATCCCTTCTGGTTGGCCCCAACACTGGCACTGCTAGTGGTTTCCAGGGGGTCAATTAAGTATTTAAAAAGATTTTAACAAAAAATTATAAAAAAGTATACTTGCATTTTAAAAATATAGATCATATCACATTCCTCTAACATTCACTTGCTTCATGAAAGATATACTGAACAAAAAAAGAAACTTCCGATTTGTACATATAGTATTTGTTGTGTTAAAAGAGTTCATTGTGTAATGAAATGATATAGGTAGTATTAACTTTGAGCTGTATTATCAGGATTCATGAATTTTATCAATTATTTTTGCCCTGTTAATCATCGCATACATGGATCAACATGTCCCATGTAGTATTCGGTCAATTTGTTTTACTTGTCTTGCTGACATTGTTGTCAAGTGAACAAAAATGCTTACATTGTAGCATTGTTAGTATGCCAAGAATACCCAATAACTTACACTAACGGGTGATTGGCATGCTTGATGCTGGAATGTCGACAGAAGATGTTGCAAGGCATGTTGCAAGGCATGTTGGAAGGCATGTTGGAAGTTCTAGTCGAGCATGGTCAAGACCGCTATATCATGAACACGCATTTGCGCAATCGATTCCAAACTGCCACTGCTACTGCTGTTAACACACCTTGGCTTCATAATAACTGAATTGGTGGGCAAACTGTTCGTAATCGTCTGTGGGAGAACTATTTACATGCACGACATCTTTACATCAGATGTGTTTTAACGCAACGTCATCATCTTAACGCAACGTGATCATCTAAATTATCTTAAATGGGAACATGTACACACTCGTTGGGATACGGCGACACTGGAATACCGTTCTTTTTTCAGATGAATCCAGATTTTCTTTACGTGGTAATGGCAGGCCAACTGTTGTGTTCTTTAACAAGATCGTTTCGGGGGTGGGGGGTTCTGACATGGTCTGGGCAGCCATTGCCCATGGTTATCGTTCACCACTAATCGTGACTGATGGCAATTTAAATGCTCAACGTTACCGCGATTCTTCTGTTCCATTACAACATAACGATGCCAAGATGTCAATTTTTCTGCATGATAATGCCACCTCTCATACAGCTAGACACACTGTAAATTTTCTTAGGACAAATAACATTGATTTCATCGATGACTGGCCCACTAAAAGTCCTGATCTCAACCCCATCGAGCATGTCTGGGATAGTCTGGACAAGACGATTGAGGTGTCGTCCCAACCCACCTGCTAACGTCAATGACTTCATCAAGCACCCATTCAGGAATGGAACAATATTCCACAGGCAGAAATCAACACTTTAGTCAATTCTATGCACCCGCGATGCACTGCAGTTGTCAATTCAAGAGGTGGTCATACCCATTATAAATTGTATGCATCATGGAACAGTTACACTCTTTAAACGCATATATAACAATTATTTGCCCAGTTTGTTTTCATCAAGTTATGTTTAAGCAAAGTTAACGCAAGTTTCTTATTTTGTTCAGTATAGTCACACTGCACATTTTAAATTAAAGAACAATGAACCTGTAACTGTTCTACACTGTAAAGTGTTTACCTTGACCCACGACACGTTGGTGGTATGGAAGGGCATATCTCTCGACCCCCCACCATCCTCCTCCAGGCTGGTGCTACACTCCTCACTGGACCATGGCACGTAGCTTCCCGACGTCGACACACATGGGGGACAGCCTGTAGTAAAAACCGACAGATTAATGACCATCCGCAACACAAGACAGCCACACGTACTGTTACCACATGCTGGAGTGATTACTAACGAACAATTCTCTTTCTCCTTCTGCAAAACCGCCTGATTAACATTATCAAGGCAGGTCCACAGAAGAAGCAATAAATCAAACTCAAAAAGTTTCTTTCTTTTACCTTTTTTTTTTGCACTAACATTTCTTTCGTGGATTTAAGCTATTATTCATGGCATTTTTTTTTTTTTACCAACTCTGCTAGTGTCTATACTAGTCAAAAGAATGTAGGGAACACATTAGTTATAACACCCAACATTTCCTTGTGTATTAATAATGAGGAGATTTTTTGTTGTGGAGATGTAATTTTGAGAAAGGTTAAGACATTGCAGACAGCTTTAACACACAAAGTTTTAAGCAAATATAGGCTACCTTATACCAGCCATAATTTGTTTATACTTATTCTGATATTTGTATAACACTTGCAAAACTGATTCAACAGACTGCAAGCATCACTGAAAGAAAAACTGAAGCCAAGAAGAAACCATTAATCATTAAACAAATTATCTCAGCATCAATTGAGGTCATTGCAACAAAGCTTTCTGAAAGTACCGGGACCGTGATTCATTCAGTGCATAACAAGTTCTAGTTGCTCATTGTCCATACACATCAAAGATGAACGTCTCATTCAATTGTTTCTATGCGACTGCATTCTCAGAAGAAAAAAACAACAATGGCAAGCATGATCAAAACCTATGCACGAAAAACAACCCCATCTGACCAAGATGTAACATGGTGAAACCAACAGGTGAGAGCCAATACCGACATCCAAGCAATGGTTGCCTGCCATCATTCTGGACAATTCTAGATTTTCCATAAAGCACAAACTTGTACAATCAGTGTCAGTGTAATCAGTTTGGAGGTGGTGGACTTGGGGTCAGCTGTCAAGTGCCTTTTGTGTAATGTACAAAATAGAAATTGGACCAGTGTTAGAATTTATATGATCACGTCATAATTATCATGTGCTCCCTAAATTGTTTCGAGTAGTACAGTTTTATGACAGGTTACTGACCTGGAAGATTTTTCACTCAGGTTGTTTACCTGCAAAATACATCAATGCACAGTACAACCACTTAATAGGACAAGACTTGTTACATGTTAAATTGAACAACTGATTTTGACATGGGTGGATTCAATGTGTAGTCATCCAATCAGCATTTGCCTTTCAATGAACTGCAAGAAAACAATAGCTCTTTTGTCAACGGTAATCACATTGCTGAGCTGGAAGACCACTCAAGTGGAGAGATACAAGGCAGCACTTACCTGCTTTGAAGGAGAGAATTTTTCAATTTTCAGTAAGTCTTGTGAAGTTTCTGATGATGCCAATAAGAATTATATTCAAACAGTGAATTTGGTTCACTAACATGTACCGACGATAATAGTTCACATAACGGAAGAATTTGCTTCACTAACATGTACTGATGACAATAAAAAGGAACACTGTCAAAAGACTAACCCACAATTACATTTTATACACCGTTGCTATTAGGAAATAATATCTTTGACTTAATTAGTTTCTATGTTGGGTGGATGAAACACACACTTTTTATTGGAAAAGTCACATGTACACAAACAAAACCCACCTCCCCACTAAATATTTTAAACTTAAATTATGAAGAAGAAGAAAGGAAAAAAAAAAAAAGGAAGTTATGCAACTGCTGGTAGAATAATTGATAACCGACATCACTGGAGGACTAAGACTGCATGGCTTTAGATTGCTACATCAAAATGTTGAACCCTGTATATTCTCTTTTCTTCATGGATTTGTTGTGAGTTACATGTTTCAATGCAATATTGTTCATAAATGAGAGAACAAAAAAAAAAGGATGAAGGTTTGGCATAATCTCCCTTAAAATTATTTTACAAATTGGAGCTCCACATATATATAGTGTGACCATATCAAACTGGAATTGCCTAATGGCGACTTCAGTGCACAGAAATTGATTTTTTAAAATGAAGAATCCGATGACCCTTGGACACGTCAGTCTTTGGGCTCTACTTGCATAAATGTCTGTTTATTTTTAAAATGAAGAATCCGATGACCCTTGGACACGTCAGTCTTTGGGCTCTACTTGCATAAATGTCTGTTTATTTTTAAAGATAAAAAGACCACTGCACTTTTTTGTACTAGTTTAATTTGTTTTAAAGCTGCTAATCAGGGCTGCGTTCAGACAGACCGAGCAGAAAAACGTCCAAGAGACTGTTTTATGTGCTTCACTGTAAACCATATGGCCATGTTGGGAACCAATCAAATAGTTTGCGAACATTAGTGAAATGCTGCTGTCTAAACTTAGGCCAGGTGACAACTGAGTAACTCGGAAGAAAACTTGTTAGTACCATACTTCTCCCCACCCCCACCCCCCCCCCACCCCCAAAAAAAGGAAAAATATTTTAATTTTTATTTGAGTGGATGCATTTTGAAGAAGAAAAAATTCCTGCATAACTGATGCAATCTAAAGCCTTAGGTTTATGTACATAATATCATTCTGGGTACAATTCAACTATAACCATACTAAATCCAATATATGCCATTTAGAGAATTGGAACCATCATCTCCAAATACAAGAAGACTGATTGGAAAGCAATCCACGTATAAATGCCCAGTAACATGGGTCGTTAACCAACAGTTCACATGAGATGAGGCTTGAGCTAAAACCAATTGTAAGACCTCCACCCCAACCACACCTCCCCACTGTTCATGGACTCGTAGAAAAATGAAACAATGAAGGGCTAAAACAACTGCCTGTGATGGAAAAGAATGGAAGCCACCAAAGACTGATTTAAGCACAACGCACAGGCCATGTTAAAAAAGGCATCTGTCAGAGCGTGTCTACAAACTTTGACGTAGAAATAAACCAATACAGAAACAAGGACAGATAACTCTTACCATACAACAAAACAGCCTTGGGCATCTCAAAGTTTGAACATAACCAATGAAAATGTCACCAAGTTAATTGCACATTGGGTGTTTTTTAACTAGTAATCGACAATATAATTTCTCGTACTGATCACCATCATGGAGGGATTTCTCCAGAGTAATTCCTCCCACCCACAAGTGGTCTCTTTAACGTGACACACTAAGCAGATCAAGCTGTAATACACTGTAAGTCCAATGGGCAGAATCTTTACCTGGTTTTATGCAGATGATCAAATCTTGCCATTTTTGCTTCGTATTTTGATCATCTCTCTCATTTTTCTGCCATCTAACTAGAAAAAACAAACAAAAATCTACATAGGCTCATTGTCCACACAACACTGGTGGTTATTATGACCCTGCTTTATTCTCATCCTGGATGACCGAATGTGCAAGCTAGGTTCACTACAAATGCACTTAAACCGTAAGACGGCTAAATGCAAATGTCAACACGAATGCTGTAGAAATAATTCTTGAATCTTGCTTTCTGATGACGTATTACACTGGTGATTGAAGAAATACAATTTTAAAGATGGGCAGCATCATGTCATCCAGTTGGCACACTAATGCCAAGTATACCACATGAACAGAATGAGAATGATTTAGTGAATACTGAGAATATTATCTTTAACAGCTGACGATACAAAGCAGAAAGCTTGCAGCTCTGTACATACAACTACCAATCAAGGTAAATCTGTTATCTTTAGTACCAGCTAGCAGTCTGCTAATCTGCTTGTGCCAGCATATATATATATATATACAGCTTACAGTAGAGTAACACTCACCCGATGTTTCCAGAGAGGATGTTTTGGCCACATTGACACTGTCGGTGACTGCAGTGAAGAGCGTAGTAGAGTGTAAGAATCCCGGCTGAGAAGACACACTGTTTGAATGCATATTCCTGGATGGGAGACCATCATGAATGACCGATCTTTCCTGGAGACAGGAGCCCAGACTTGTCGGATGATCTGTCCGCGGGTCAATAATGACAATGGACCGCTCACTCAAACACGAGTTTCTCATGTCCACTGACGGCTGGGACCGGTGGGTCTGCATGGCCGACGGTGCGTAATGGGTCACACTGTGCTGAGGCCCGCACGACACCGGGTATTTAGGTGGATACAGTGAGGACTCACATGCTGGCTTACGACAACCAAACTGGGAATTCTGGTGCAGTTTTGCTAGAATTTCGTTCCTCCTCGAGTGAAGATCCGTCAGAGTTTCTCTGGCCTACAAACAAAATAAACAGTTAAAACAAAGTTGAGGACGTGTGTTTTGTTCCATTAAATCTTGAAACAGTATAAATAGTGTAACAATAACTATAAACATACAGAGGGGAAAAAAGAGAAAACGTTATATATTTGCTGTTGAAAAAAATTAACACTCTCAAAACCACTAAAGGATCTTTCCAATCTTACCACCAAATACAAAAAAAGAGAACTAGCACACTGTCATCAAAAACAAAATGGCACTTTTCCTGTGTTGCTGCAAGGAACATCGTATACATGATTTTCCATAAACACATGCATAATTCATACAGAGTGCAATAATATACTCTGTCACATATTACACCAAAATTCAAATGACAGCTTTCTCAAGTAATATATGGAGAAATATAAAAAAGGTAAGTTGTATCACTTTTAGAAGAACAGGAAGAAAAATACTAAAGTTGTGAAGTGTATACTTCATACATATATTTAGAAACCTGACGGGAGATAGGTTTGCGCAAATTTTTCAACATGCACCAATGGTACGCACATTACGAAAGTTGGCAGACTTAACAAAAGTACCTGTTTTCTACCACCGTCTGCCAAGATGGCTGTCGGCCAGATCAACGACATGTCCCTGGTTGCCGTGTCAACCCCTGCTCATGACGTGATCTTGACACTGAAAGAATTGTACATCTGCTCCAACAGCAGACAACCCAGGGAGTGAGGCACAAAATTTTACATCTAACACAGTACTGCCAAATACACTAACCATAGCCACTTACATACTGTTCTGCTGTCTAATTTAATCTCTCGACCATCTTGAAAAAAAAAGAAAAAAATCATTACCTACACTGATTAGGATGTGAATGATTCAGACCAGATTAAAAAAAAGTTTAAACTTCAAAAAATTAAATTAAATTTAAAAAAAATAAAATTTATAAAACATTTGTAGACATTTAGAAAAGCTTTATCAGTTACAACTAAAAATTATTTTGTAGCAACTACCTTGAAACACTGGTCAAAGGATTATTTGTCTACCAAATGTTTTAATTGGTATTATTAACTCAAGTCACGAATTCTGAAACTACATAAATAAAATTAATGGGCGTTTATTTCAGCATGGTTTAAAGTTAAATGTTTAACAACACTACTAGAGGACATCAGCTATTATGTCAAACATTTGGTGATTTTGATGTGTAGTCTTAGGTGGAAACCCTCCTACGCATTTCAATTCTAACCTGCTAAAGATGAACAATTTCTCAAGGCAGTTGCAAGTCAGTAAATCTTTGAATTATCTTAACATTATCAAAAAGAAAAGTTTAAATTTGGATTGTTACCTAAATGCAAAAAAACCCACTTTTAAATAATTATATTCATGTATGAAAAAATACACCAGCAACAAAAAAAACTATAAAAAAAACAAAACAACCCCAATCCTACTTTAACTGAAATGGTGGAATTGATCTAAGGAGTTGATAGTTTTGCAGTACAATTACATAATCAACGACACTGAATGGATGTTCCTTTCTAGAATGGGAAAGATTTCAAAGGTTATCTAGATATATGGACCACTTTACCGAATCAGACAAAAAAAAATAATTAAAAAATGTCAAAGTAAAACAAAAATTTATGTCAAAATTTTGATCAGTTAAAAAAAAACAGAGAAGAAACCCCCAGAAAGCCCATGTTCACCCCCCACGAAGACCGGTTGAGTGACTGAAACCGATACTCATCAGTTTGTAAAGGTACACATACTTACCGACAGCAATCTCTTAACAGGAGCGCTTATGACCAAATCTGAGTTTCATAACTGTTAGCGCTAGGAAATCCAGTCCTGTATGTTGAGCCACTTGAAACTGTTTCTAATGTGTACCCATACTTACCCATCGAAATCTTGTAACGGGAACACTATCATGAAATCTGAGAAAATAGTTTCATAACTGTTAGTGCTAGGAATTCCAGTGCCGCAGCTAAAGGTAGGCCAAGGAGACAATGGTTCCATTTGGTTAAATATTCTAGTTTCCACTTTTAATGCACAAGAAATGCACATGAACATGCTTTTGATGTACTTAACGTTAACTTGTCTCCTTTAATTTTGTTAGCCTGGCTTCGGCACTGGATTCATGATAATACCGACAATAGACAATTGAATTTACATACTTTTGTTTGATAATAGTTTTTATGAAAACTTGACACTAATCAAAGTTATCTCTAAAAAAAAATTCTGAAATAATATACACCTATACATTTAGCAATATGCAAATACTGGTATGTTAAAATATTTACAAAATCTATTACATAAAATGACTATCCTTATACATCTATATCTTTTTTTTAATACATATATAATCATACTTCAAAGTAAACAATAGCAAAATTAATATTTACATCAACACCATCAATTAACAAAATTTTAATGTTTATCATTATAAAATGTTCTGGTTTTTAAAACAATAACACCTATCTTATTTTAAATCATTTTTAAAACAGCATTTAACACTGGATATAAAATGCTTTTAAAGTTATTAGATTAAGTTTATTTCCTATCTTTAATGATTAATTTTTTAGTTATTTAATAATATTTTTTTAGTATTTTGTTGATCAGTGGGGGTGGAGTTGACCATGTGATACTTCAATGAAATCAACACTAGTGTTAACTTCAGTCATAATAAGGAAAAAAATCAGAAAACAAATTCAGTCCGATATGTTTTAATTCCTTTTTTTTGTTATACGACTGCACAAAACTACACATAATACACATTGAAAAAAAAAAAGGAAAAATGTTTCATAGATTCCAATCGAGAATTCTATCCACTTGTGACTATATCACAACCATAGCATCTGACTAAAGTACTTGATACACACACAAGAAACATACTACTCAAACTAATCAACATCATTTGCATAGGGACACAACAAAAACTTTCAATATGAGGAAACCACCAATACTAGGCAATAGAAGCTGGTTTAAAATTCTCACGAGATGAATCTAAATTAGCCACTTGAGCTTTTGTTAGTTATGAGCATTTGGGGAGACAAAATTCATCCTTGTTTAGACCGACCACATACCATATTCAACGTAAGTTTAGATGTGGGTATTCACCCGCCAAAAAAGAAAAAAAAAGAGAGAAGAAATTTCAAAATTTTAAGAATCCACTTGACCAAGTTTATCTATATAAAACATTAAACTAATAGTTGTTAATCAACTTAAAACAAACAGATTTAGTCCTCACTGTAATGTTCAACTTACCTATAGTAAGCTTTCTTTTAACTGTACCAATAATATAATAAAAACAATTCTCATCTTTTCCACTCATTCCAATTTAAAATCGATAAAACATTCTTTCCATATTTACACAACTCTTTACCACCGACACAATCCAACATGCACACACACAGACACACTATATACACAGACATCACACACAGATATGGCATATTCGGACACAAAACTGGGTCTAAAGGTCAGTGTTGTTATTAAAGTTAGAAAAATTTACGTTTTGTGGTCAAAAATGTCTGTTTGTCACATACTTGTCAGAGCCTGAAATACTTGTCATATGTGTAATTAATAATAACTGTATCTCCATCCATGTATTGTATGTGTGTGTGTGTGTGTCTCTATGTATGTAATAATGTAACTTTTGAGGAACAACTGAAGGTAACAATTTAGAACCAATGTAAAGAATTAGAGAAATGTCAAACATGCAAGTGACTAGCAATTCTTTACTGGTAATGTGTTTAATTTACTTGGGCTTGCATTTTGTTTCTGAATATCAGAGATTACACCAAAAACCGCACCAATTAAAAGCAAAAATTGGCAATGCTGGAATAAAGTAAAAACTATAACCCAAAGGTATAACATTCCCATGAAAGTTGTGACATATTTTTTGTGTCGAAGGATGTTATAAAGATTTTCAATATACTGTGAGAAAAAACAACAAAGATCTTGTTACTAACAAGAAAACACCCCAAGAACTTCAAACATGCTACAGTCATTAGTGCATTAACCATTATTATAATAATTATAATACGAAAGTAACAATCTGTCACCCCATTTTGCCACACGATTCAAGAGGACACACTCACCATCCACACAAATTATTAACTATGTGCAATCAATTTCCAGTAGCAAAACAATAAAAATACAAATACCTATGGAATATTGTGTACAATTGGAAATATCTTCAAACAGAATTGACCAATGCATTTATAAAGTAGTTTTATAAATTTAACTGCGAAGTGCATACTTCAGGGGATTCTCAGTATGAGATGATTAGTTTTTTTAGCTCTGTATCACGCGAGAGATACATTTCAATCACAACAGGTCTCGTTAAAAGACTCAACAATCCAAACTTACATCCATCAAACCAATATAGTTCATAAGGAAATTGTATCAATAGAAGAATTATTTAACAAAAACATTTGTTTACATTTAAATACAGGGACTTTTAAAACCGCATCTTAATTTTTTTTTTAACTGATCATCATAAATGAACGAGGGATGAACAGGAAAGATAAATCTCATTAATTTGTTGGACCGTTAATAATAGTAATATATCAGAAACTGGTAAATGACTATGTACAACAAATAAAACCTTACAACACACACATTTTAAAAGTGATTTTTAAAATACTTTATATGCATATAATTTCTTTTCAACCTGTCCAATTACGTTCTTTTTAATTCCTCCAATTGTAAGTAATAAAATGGGTATACTATGCTATGTATCAATAATCATGAATGATATATGATCAGTTATCTAGGAATGACATCTGTAGATAACCAGGGTGCGGGAATTTCTATTACATTTTTATTTTGTAAAACAAGACAAGATACGGGCAATAAATAGAGGATTACAGCTAGTGGTGTTTTTTTTTTTAAATCGGAAGTAAAAAAACCCAAAACTATATACTATGATTTGACCAGTTTCACTCACTTCACCTGCACACGCACATACAGAAAGACACACACTGTAGAATCAGCAGTGTTTGAAGATATACTACTGATAAATTCCAATCCTATAAGAAAAACGTAAGGAGATTAACATTACAATATAGAAAATAAATTTTGATTGCCTCAAGGATAAATACTGTAGTCTTGACTGTTTGACCACTTGTAGCCTACATGTGTACACTACACATGGCAGCGAATGTCGACTGTGGATCATAACCTAGATTCAGCTAATGTTTGCTGATGGAAGTGACATCTGTCACCTAACTCGGTCAGTATATTAATCTAAGATGTATGCATCAACATATTTTGAATTGTTGGTAAAGTGTAAACTCTCTACAGCATTTCAACTAATACGGATAGTGTTCCTCTTTTAGCATTCATCACAATTCATTCATTGACCACGGGGACAATTAGCAAACCACATGTAAACAAAATCCTAAATATAAAACTTGGTCAGAATTTGTGGATTAAATACTATGGCACCTATCAAGTACCCCCAAGCATTTCCTCCAATAGCTGTTTTCTTAAGACATTTTATTGTTATGCTTTCACAGAATGTATTTTCAATACTATTTTTTTTATTATAATGAATGACAAAATTACTTAAATGTTTTTAAAGGTGTTTTTTTTAATCACTAAAACCCTTACCACAATTTTTTTTAATAATTTTTTTTGGTTCTAAAATTTGGGTAACAATTATGGCTTCTTTCTTCTGGTGGGTGTTTTTAAGGCCTACTTTCACCAATGTCACATCATTACAGTAATTTAATGCAATTTTGTGCCCTACTTTTAGCAGAATAAATTATTTGTATGTTGGTCGAATTGGCTACACTCATGAAGCATCAACAGCTATTTTAAAGTAAGCCATTATCTTTTTCACTTTATTAAAAGAACAACAAAAAACAAAAAACCCAATACAAAAAAAAAAAGGTTAAAAAAACCCTGTATTTTTCCTGAATCGGTTTCAGTTGCTTGTCAATAAACATCTAGGTACTAAACAAAAATATTGCCCCACCTGTTGTGTACCTGGCCAAAAGTGTAAAAACTTTCAAACATCCACCAGAAGATAGGAAAACGTTCAAGTATTATTGTAATTATCCTGGCTAATACAGGTCTCATGATTGCAATCCTGACAGGCACGCATGTCCAATGCTTCGTGTAATTGTGAACACTGATCGACGGGGACCATACAAGGTCCCAGCGGCGAGACATAAAAGGAATGTGAGGGAGGCCCCATACTGTACACAACGTAACTTCCATACATCGTCTGAAAGAGACACAAATCTGTAAGCATGACTGACGACACAAAGCGCCAGGAACAAAGACATACGACACAACTACCAAGCAGTAAATATAATGCAAGAAACCTACAAATGTAGATAAAACAAGACTGGTCAATTGTAGAATTTCTTTTTTAGTAAATAACACAACAAAAACAAAGAATTCAAACCTACTTTTTTATATTATGAAATACAGCACAGTATTTAATGTTTGAAAACATATTGTGTTCAACTTTACATTTATTCAACAAACTAATTATGTTTCACATCTAATCCACCACAATAAGAGAGCAGCAAAGTCAGTCCACAATATGGCTTTGGCTGGGCTTAGTTAAATAAAAAATATATTGTAACAGAAATTTAATAATATTTTGGGAATTCAAGAAGTCCAGGGATTTCAGCTTCAAAACATTAACTTACGATTGGAATTCTCATATGGTTCAGATAAAGGGTTATCTTTTTACTGCAACCAACACAAGAACCAAAGGAATGTTTAATATAAATAACAAATAATTATGATTGATGTTTTTTTCTTCTTTTTTTTTTGGTAATTAAAATGTAAAATAAAAAGCAATTGTCCAGATACAAATCCATCAGTATGACAATCTTTTTAATTTTTGCAGACAGCAGCAGCAATGAGAGAACTATAGTGCAACAAGTACATGAAACATTAACAGAACGCATTTCTTCATTTCTACGCATTATTGCACCTATTTCAGTAGCAGTCGTTTCAAACTATATTTAAAAACAGTAGGGGAAAAAAAAAAAAAAGAGAATAAATAAGGATTGTCTTTTTATGTTATCATTCTCATGTTTATGTTTAGGAAGAATAGGTAGTTCATTGGCAGCATATTTTTTCAGACATTTAAAAAAGAAAAAACAAAATAATTTACCCTATTTAAATTCTGTTTCAAATAAAGCACCAAACAAGCAATAGCCATGTCTTTCCTTTTCTTTGCCCATCACACAATCAATTATTCTGGTCTTATGCAGTAGAGATAAGAAAATATTTGTGTGTTTATACAATCACAACTTTCAAACATTTTGCAAATGGAGTGATTAATAGATCGCACATTATTTTTCTCTACTCGTCAACAGGATAAAATGAATGCTTTACAAAATGAACTGGCAAATGTAGATGTCCACTAGCTTATTGGAAACTCTGTGTTAGAAAATAACAGCACTAATACACTAAGTATGTTTAAAAAGCTATTATTATTTGATATGCAAGACTGGTATGTACTGCAACTATACAACACTCGGTTTTGAGATGCAGCTCCCAAAGTCTGTGGTAAAAACAAATGCCATTAGCAATTTCTTCCCAAATGATTGCATCAAACCACAAGTTTTGACTGAGTGACTCATTAAAGTTAAAACAACTACAAAACTTCACACAAAACCCTGAAATCAGAGAGGGCACAAAACCTGTACAGCATTAAGAAAAATATAAGCTGCAATATTTAAAAACATTTTCTCATCCGTATGTTCCTCCACGCTGTGTGTGTGTGCAGGTGGTGTTGAAAACCCAAGTAAGAATTACCAACAATTCAAAATAAACGAATGACAAAGCCTGATGGCTCAGCATTATGCAGCAAATAGTGAAAAAGATAGTTCAGTCCAAACAAACAAAAGCTCAACTTTTCTTGAAGGAGTAGAGACATCAATCTCAATTTATATTAGATAGGTCAAGTGTTTCTGCCAGAAAGAAATATGGAGACATCCCACAAAGAAAATGGGTTATGTTTAGGGTTCAGGTTAGGAAAATCATACATTAATAATAAGAGTAATTAATTTTGTCAAAAAGTTAACTAAAAATCTGAAAAACCAATCTGGGTATGTCACCATACCCATTTCAGCCTCTGGCAGAAATCCTTTATTCAACTGACCGACACTGTGTTGTGTTGGAGCCAAAAGGTAGTAAAGGCAACCTATATACCCCACATGAAGCAATTCCATTCACATCGTTGGGATACTTTTTAAAATATTTTCGAAAAACCTACAAATCCAGGTTTGTAACAGAACTATAACAACTGTGAAAACACTAAAACGATGTGCATGCCAGAGATGAATGGTCCCAAGAAATCTGCCACAACTTTATACACTCTAGTGAAGATTCCCACATCTTTGATATCAAACTTGACATACACACACTCCCACCCCTGAGTGTTATATAATATAT
>JAECMU010433700.1:0-13504 GCA_016106625.1 Dracogyra subfuscus
CATCCCACAGACAAGATAGTACATACCAGAGCCTGTTGCAACAGTTATGGAGCACTGGCTTATTACAAGAGCAAAGACATACATATCTAGGTGAGGCAGTGGTTATTAATGGTTAAGCCATAAGACTTCCGGCTGGTAGGTGCTGGGTTCATATCCCAACATAAACCCAGAGCAAGTTTTAATGGCTCAATGGATGGATAAAGTATTTACTAAATCTATTCTACAACCGACCTTTCTATGATGAACCACTAATCGTTAACCTACTGTACTAACAGACAGCCCAGATAGCTGTAGTGTGTGCTGAGATCAGCATGCTTAAATAAAATCATTATTTTTGTAATAAAAACTCTGAAAAAAAAGAGAAACCAAATAAGGTTTATTTAACAATGCACTCAACACATTTTATTTACGGTTATATGGTGTCAGATATATGATTAAGGACCACACAGATATTGAGAGAGGAAACCTGCTGTAGCCACTTCATGGGCTACTCTTTCCGATTAGCAGCAAGGGATCTTTTATATGCACCATCCCACAGACAGAAGAGCACATACCACGGCCTTTGATATACCAGTCGTGGTGCACTGGCTGTGACGAGAAATAGCCCAATAGGCCCTCCGAGAAAACTATGATAAAATGTATCAATTATGAAATAATGCAGAAACCTGCAATTTGGAAGCAAGCAACTGAAGTTGGTAGAATACAGTTAAAGTATAAAAAACATCTAGTATTATTTAACCCCCCCAAAAAAAACACCATAAGTATTTGTAAACTGGTGTAAATTAATATTTACAGATTTGCCAAGTATATTTGTTTAATATAGGAAATATTAATTATTTAATTGTTAGTCTATATTATTGCTTGAGCTTTTGACAAAATAAAAACACATTAACTGTTAAACAGGCCAAACAGGTTAAAATGTTCTATAACTAAAAACAAGATTGACAAATTCTATCTATTAATTTTGAGTTCAATTAATATTTATTAAAAGCATTTGCAAATAAAAACCCAAAACAACAAACAGCAATACTAAAATGGCAAACTCTTGTGGCATATATATAATATATATTTATATAATGTATATTTATTATGTCAGTTAGCCAATGTACTAGTGTTTTTTACTAAAGTCTGAACCAAATTGTTAACAACTATGATAATTTACTCTCCTACTTTTAATTACTGTTAGATTTTCTCTACTTTCTGTCCAAACATAAATCGTGGATAACCCCATTACAATTTACATTGACATGGATTCCACATATTAGACTGAAACCATATCACCTATATCGACTTTGTCAACATCTTTTAGAACAAAACACATGCAATTTTTCAAAGTCGGCCATTTTGCTTTGTTATTGAATATTTTCCAATAGGGGTGGAAGCCACCTAAGTATGTGACATAATTAATGTGACATCATGATGAATGCTTATACCTTAGCGCATGTCATGACATTGTTAGATTACGTAATATTGATCCGTCCCTCTTGAAGAGTATTCAATAAAAACAAAAAATGGCAAAATCAATTTAGATGACATGGTTATAATCTAGCATATGGAATCTGTGGAATGATTTTGTTTTCATGATCTGTGTTTGGAAAGGTGTCGGGACAATCTTATGATAATTAAAGGTACATGTAGGATAATTTATCATAGTTGTTAATAATATGGTTCAGACTTTACACGTAGCTGTCGCTTTAACAAAAACAAATTTGTAAACAAAATAATGTAACTGCTTAAATAAGTAGTTTGTAACAGTAACTTAACAATAACATGTGCAACTGTGTCTGTGAAAAAAGGTACAGATCAAAGAAAAAAAAAGAAAAAAAGGATTTAAACAAACAAACACAAAAAAAAACCACAGGAGGAGGTGGTGTTTTGCGGATTTTGATAGTAAGAGTATGATATCCACATGTCTTAGCTCTCAGTTATATGTGATAACTGTTATCTGGAACATGTAATAATTCTATTTTTTAAAGTCTGCTTTAACTATACCACTAGAGCATATTGATTTATTTAATAATCTATGCTATGGATGTTAAACATTTGGTAATGCTGACATATAAGTCTTAAAATACTGTAAAACTGGTTTTTCAGAATCATTACAAAAATATAATAAATTAGACGGCTACCACAAGAAACACATTTTGCTTCTGATCTATGGTACATGTAATATACATGTATTACATGCTTACATGTTGACAACATTTCCAAGGAACAGGGGTCCAAACATGCAGCTACAACAAATTCCGTTATATTAAATGTTTTCTATGAATGACGTCATACCGTATCTGTATCCCTTTTTGCAGTCACATATAATTGAATTAAACAATGAAACAGAAAATTTCCAAACAAGTTATTGTTATTTTTTCTTCTTTCTATTTTTCTCATAAAAAACCCACATTATCATGCTTCTGTGTAACATATAATATATCATGAATAAAAACCAGGCCACAAACTATGCGAGTCTGTATGTCTGTAGTAAGTGAAATGTATGTGTTAGTAAAATTTTGCAGATCTGGTAATGCTGCCTGATGTCATGAGAAAGAAGGAAAGGAAATGTTTTATTTAACAACACACTCAGCATATTTTATTTGCAGTTACATGTATATGGCGTCAGACATATGGTTAAGGACCATACAGATATTAAGAGAGGAAACCTGCTGTTGTCACTTCATGGGTTGCTATTTTCGATTCGCAGCAAGGGATCTTTTATATGTACCATCCCACAGACAGGATAGCATATACAACCTGCCTTTGTTACACCAGTTGTGGAGCACTGCCCGGAACGAAAAATAGCTCAACAAGTCCACAAACGAGCATCGATCCTAGACTGACCACGCATCAAGCAAATACTTTACCACTGGGCTACATCCCAACTCCCATACCTCACGAGAAATGCCAACACTGAGACAGTTTGATGTGCAAATTTCACAAGTACACAATGTAATACTAGTACAAATCTCTCACAATAACAATTTAATCAATGATTGACATTGCCTGAAGCACACTCTAAACTGCAAAATAATGCACATGTATGATCACTTTACAACTTAAAGGTTGGGCATGATCAATGCAAAATTACGGTACTACACTTTATGGATTTTGTTTTCTGGCTTACAGCATTAACCTCTATCCTTGACAGAGAGATGAAACAGCTGATGTGTGTGTGTGTGTCCAGAGGCCTGATGAATGAAGCAGTCTTATTGCTAAGATCATCTTAAGTGGACAAGGTAATTACGCAATTACCGGTAAGGCGATCTTAGTGCTATAAGACCACTTTTTGGAATGGGGCCTAGGACAGCATGCTTTAACCCCTCAAAAAGTTCAAATCTACGTTATAAAATAGCTTGTTTGGAAATCAAGAAACAAAGAAAATGTTAAATGTTTTATTAAGTTTACTTCATAAAATTATCTTCTTCAGCTCCTGGACTGTTCACCTGCTGTGTTTTTCTACTCAAAGTCTCACTGGATCCCCATATCCACACACAAATACTTAGTGCATATCTGTATGTGTGCTGTGTGTATGTGTTGTGTGTACATGCATGCATGTGCAATGAGTATGTTTCCATGTATACACTCTAGACTATGTACTGAAATATAATTAAGACCTCATTAATCAGGACAGTGTTTGTTCGTCTAAGAAAGGCCACATTACTCAATTTCAATAGTATCATTAATTAGGACAGTGCTTGTTTGTCTACGATAGGCCACATTACTCAATTTCCATAGTATCATTAATTAGGACAGTGCTTGTTTGTCTACGAAAGGCCACATTACTCAATTTCCATGGTATGCCATCATATATTAAACTGTGTTTACTGAATCACCCAACCCCCCACCCCCAAACACATGTAGTTAAAAATCTGTTGTATACAAATAAAACAATCTAACAGCAGTGTTTCCCATCTGTCCAGCTATCTTGAGACGGGACTTGGAACAGACATGCTTGAAAGCCTAGTGGTATAGGAGCATGTTAAAATATAATGGCACTGGCAGTGTTTTACAATACATTATTACAGGCTGTGTGATTACAGTAAGTAGTTTATATATATAAGATTTTTACATAAATAGGTTAAATGTAATTGTAAAACTTTTTTTTCTTTTCTTTTCAAAGGCTATAATTTTATAACACACATAATATATTCTTTTTATGGGTCAGCTAGGCATTACTGTTAAAATATTTGGTGCCAAATCATATGAATTTATCTTGTAAACAATATCTTATATAACCAAATAACACCTGATGTTCAAACATTTATTACCACAAATAAATAGTCATACTTACACTAATTATTACAAAGATAACATAAGAATGGTCACCAGGTTACCACATATCGACGAACAATTAGAAATTGCAATGAGTGAAACCCTTTTCCAGTATAATGGCAATCAGTTGACTAATCTCAGATGGAAGGGTTTAGAGCAAGTTATTCTGATGTCTGTCTTAAGAAATCAAATCCAAAACATAAAAAAAGCATTCTTGCTTTCTTTTAATAAAAATGGATATTGTATTTTTTAACATTTATATTATTTTTGCCACTTTAAAGATCTAAAGCGACAAAATTTACTGCAAACATACTTGCCTATAGCAGTACTTTTTAACAACTGAAAATATGATTGTTTGGTTTATCGTAACACAGAGAGTTTAGCCATTACCAATAAATCAATTCTGTCAAGTAATAAAGCTGATTATGAATTAACATCACTTGAAATACTGTAAAGGTGCAATTCCTCTGTGACTTTCCCCGTCTACCACTGATTACTACAGTAACAGTATTTTGAGGGATGCGATTTGTTCGGCTATAAACATATTATGAAATATGACCTTTCCCCACTTCCCTGTGTTTTTCAACAATAAAAGTCTGGAGCTTTCTATTGTTCTTTGACTGTCTATTCAATACTAGTATTCAAGGTAGGGTCATCTAAGAATTAATACTCAATCAAGTCCACACTAACAATGTCTCTCAGCAAGGTTTTTTAACAAAGTTTGACTTGTGTTTCATTGAATGTAACTGTTTCCAACGATGACTATTGCAGTGATCTGGTCAAAAAAAGAAAAAGAAAAAAGAAAAAAAAGAAAAGAAAAAAAGAAAAAAAGAAAAAAAAAAAAGCATTACGTAAAATAATTATACAATGAGAAGTAACATGACAATGTTAAAAACAACACATTTGTTTTGTTTAACGAAACCACTTGAGCACATTAATTAATTTATTAATAATGAGCTATTGGATGTCAAGCATATAGTAATTTTGACATAAAGTCTTAGAAATGAAACCTGTTAAATTCTTTCATTAGCAGCAAGATACCTTTTATATGCACCATATCCCATAGACAGGATAGCATATACCACAGTGTTCTACATTGCGACCAAAATGGAATTTATTATGGTGACCATTTGGCAACTGACTGCAAAAATGTCTAAGTATTTGATGTGTGTTCAGTCGTAACAGTGAAAACCAATGCTTTTTCTTTTTTTTTTACATTATAGTGCACTCGGAACACTTTGTTATATACAAAATTGTTCCATTGATCATTGTGAATTCCGTATTAATAATGGTACCGTTCAGAACTCATAGCTGATTTTAGTGATATGGTGAAAACAATCCAGATACTTGTGAAAACAATCCAGATATTTCAACTGGTTTATTTCAATGCAGACAACTATTTAGAATAGCTCAATTGATATTGATTGCCAGATCAATCATGCGACTAAAGAAGTTCCCAATACTATACATAACTGATTTATTATGGGACATTACTGGTGGTTGCATTTGATTGAAGAACACAAGTACACGAGTACAAAATCAAGTAAAGGTTGCTCACCATTCATACTATTCACATTGTAATCAAACATGCAAAAAGGTTACAAAATGGCTATTTCAACAATTACTTAACGCTATATGGTGGACCATGGGATGCATTACAAATATTATGGGGGAGGGGTTATTTGTGAAGATTTGCTTACTGGTAATGTCGTTAAAACAATGTGATTTTTGTTAAAGCATAAACTAAATACCGGCAACCATACATGGCTAAATTTTCTGTTAGATGATCTTTTAATAAGTTATTTTTTAAAAATAATAAATTCAAAAGAAACAAACAAGCAAACAAATGCAAACCGAATAATGTTGGTTAAATTGTGTAACTGTGGCAGTGAAAAGTGGAGGGGATGACAAGGGTGTTATATAATTTTAGAAGGGATTGTTGTCTTAATGTTACATGAGAAGCAGCATGTTAAAAACTTTCAAAGCGGCAAAATGTTTAAATATTACAATTCTTTAGGTAAACGAAATTCTAAAACTTAAAAACGCAAATCAAGAACACAAGACAGGTAAGGCTAGTATTGAAAAATCAGATGAAGGCCAATCTGAGAAATCTGAAACCGCAACGAAAAATGTACTGAAACTTGGCTCTCGCAGTTTCCATGGCTTCAGCATGTCAATGATACTAATACAAATTTTGTTGAGGGTACTCAAAGCAAAAACCATCAACTGTATTGAGATGTCGTTTTGGGCACAGTCAGCAAACCTGTCAATGTAGCAGACACCAAAATTGTTGGTACACAAGCCGTTGAACATGCACACACCATTGGTGTACTAGGGGTCATGAACAAGGCATTTCACAAGCTAAGGGTTCATACATACAAGGACAAATTGGTAGGAGTTTGCGCTGATGGAGTATCTGTGTTGTTGCAAAATTGAGGACTGATGTACCAACATTTGATTGATGTGCACTGTATGGCACAAAGGTTAGAACTGGCACTGTTAAAACTTCCAAACCAATGTCCCATGGTGCAGAAAGTTAATGATGCAATGTACTGGATATGGAAAACCTACCACTTCAGTCCAAAGAGTAGAAGAGAATTGAAGGTCATAGGCGAAAAGCTTGACACTCAGCACCTGTCAAGGGTTCACGGTGGGTTCCATACATTGACAGAGCTATTCGTGGGCTCGTAGATGGCAAAAAGAATAGCAATCTGAGCACCGATTCTGGACAGTACTGTGTGATCAATGCTCACATGGACAATCTTGCTATGACATCAAAGAATGCAGATTTTCAAGGTAGAGCCTGATTATAATTACTTACATGAGTAGTTTGGAATTTGCGGCTTTCTGTCATTTCTGTCTTAAATTTCAAAAACAAGATTTGATTCTTACCTCTACCATCACAGCACTGCATGTTTCTTTGGTCACACTTGAAGTAATGAAACAGGAACAACTTAGTGGAGGATGTCTTGGAAATTTCTACACCACCTGTGTGGATGACCAGACAGGTCCTGTTGTGTTTGCAACTCAAAGGGAATAAGGACACACTGTTGGACAAAATGAACACCAACTGCAATCAAGCTCTCAATGTAGTCATTGCTGAACTGACCAAGCAATTTGGAATTCTGTTAACAAGAATGCTGATCGATATTACTCAAGTAGTAGACAGTTTCTCAACCTTCCATCATGACAAAGGGCCATTGTCAAACACAGAACTGATGACATATGGTAATATGGAATTGCACAGTCTGACCAAATGGTTTCACTCACTGATGCTTTGGATGCAGAATGGCACTATTTGAAATTGCTGGTCAGTAACGTGTTTCCAGATAAAAACTATTTAAATCTGTGGCAGATTATGCTCACAAAGGAGTCAGACTTTGTGAACATTCTTCACCTTGTGAAAATAGTGTTAGTGCTGCCAATCAGTTCGGCTGAATGTGAGTGATCATTCACTGCACCAAAGCACATCAAAAGTGATATGAGAAACTGCTTGTCCGTGGACAGGGTATCAGAGTTGATTTTGATCAGTTCAGAGATAATATTTTAAGCTTGGCTAGTAAACAAAAAAAAAGGGCCACTAGCCAAAGAAGAGTAAGGTTCAAAAATGAGCGTAGAACACCGATACCACAAACTTTTGTTTTGGCCGATCATTCGAAATTGAGCTCAATATTCTCAAACCAAATAAGCGTACCTTCTCTTTGGCATAATACATGTATGTTGCTCCATTCAAAATTCCATAGCACCATTACCCTCTCCCCCCACCCCATGCTTGCTACCGACCACAGTCGGGCTGCTGGTGTTCTCTTGCACCATGTGTCAAGTGACATCATTGTGGACTCTAAATAATACAATTATACAGAACTAAATCTTGATGTAAATTTGTAGAAAACACAATAGTTATTTGCATCAATGAATACCTAACTGCAGTTTCGTTTGTCTTCTTTTTTTTCTTTTTTTTTTAAAGTAAATGGAATATATTGTGAAGTCAGCATTCTTAGCCTTGGTATTTTACAAGCAGAAATTACAGCAAGCATTTAACACAAGGCTGAAATCAACAACATGGCACAAATTATGAAATTGTTGGGGGGGGGGGGGGGAATTAATGGGTTTACCGTATTTAAAGGCAAACACTTAAAGGGACATACCCTGTTTTTAAACACTAACACATATTTTTTACTATTATGGCCATTTTTAATAACTTAAATCAATTTAACTGTTTCAACCCACTACCCCACTTATTTTGGCTTGATTTGTATTATACTGATGCTACAAATGTAAGCGCCTTAAAAAATTCCTGGGGAAAGGCCTGATTAACCATATGTCTGACGCCATATAACTGTAAATAAAATGTCTTGAGTGTGTCGTTAAATATAACATGTCCTTCATTCCTAACACGATATTGCCGATTTTAACTTACATAAATGAAATTTGGATATCCGAATTATAAGACTGATTTGAAAAAGTAAATCTAAAATATTTAAAATACATACTAAGAGTGAATGGAAAATGTGACTAATAATGCTTGAAGATTTGTAACAGGGTGTTACTGCAATTACGAAATATATGTTTAAATACTTGTACACATGTACTACCAAACACAATATTTTACATGAACCACCATTCTGTTAGCACATTGGTTACACAATAATAATTAAATTTTCTTTGCGTCTATACACTTTACGGCAATCTGACTGGTCCAGAGGTGCTTACTTTTTTTATTCATATCTCGATGAACCCAAAATATTATGCCACGCCTACTACCCCCCCCCCCCTTACTTGCACTACATTTGTGCAACAAGCTGGATTATTCTTGCAATCATAGTTAGATTTTTGAAAAAAAAACACAAACGAAAGCTACAAAAAATGTATACGATAAATTAAAGGAAAATGCTATAGCAAAGAAGACATATGGATCTATACGCACTGATTAAAAAACAACAAAAAACCCTCTTCACTAATCATGACACAAGACTCGGTCGTTGAACAAAGAAATCATGTAGGAAACTTCACACCTGTAACTTATTTGTAAGCAATGTTCAACAGCTGTTGGCGAAAATTAAATGGTTCCACCGAAAGCATAAATGTTAGACATGTTACCATCATTCACTTTCATAAAATATAAACTAAACATAAATAGGACAATTCCTTCCAATATAACTAAATAAGTAAATGATCCGTAAAAATGAACAGCAGCTAGAGGATAAATGTGAGTGTGTTGGTTGTAAAAAATTAAAAAAAAGTTTCATCTGGACAAAACATGTATAGAATTTTATTTCATCTAGTACCATTGTGTTAAGTAACCTTGTAATTGAAACATGTATGGGGTAACTGTAAAAAAAAAAAAGTACTCAAGTTTTGTGTAGAAATAGGGTAGTCATAGATGTTACCCATTATCTCAGAAATGAGCACCATGACCCCCAATTTTATCTGATTCACTTTAAGGGTAAGTGGTGGTAGTATTTATATCCATAGTGTTTATGTTCAATGATACGCTGCAGGTAGAAGTTTCAGCGACATATGTTACTATTGTCGACTATGGGATTTGATTTGGTAGTATAAACCCTACATACAAAGTCGGCAATATGTTCAGTTTTAAATTTTCACCACCACTTTTTCTATGATTGAGTCTTATAGTATTTCTATAAACATGTAATGTGGGACTGACGAATGTCAGTATCATGGTTAACTTTCTGACACAATGGATGATGATTTCCGTTACAGTCGATCTCTGCTGTTAAATGTTGGTAAGATCTTCTCTTTTTTTCCATCAGAATATACACGTTAGGAATCGGTTGGTAGTTCACCACCAATCATTGGTTATATTCCGTTGGCACCAATCGATCAACTTTCCATTTTAAATTTGGTTAGAAAAAGGTGAATTATAAGCACTGAGCACCTACTGTCGTATTCACTGGGATATATAATATACTCTTTTTAAATCACTAATTATACCTTTAATAACCATTTAATACAATGGGATTTTTACACACACTAATAAAAACCACAAACCCAACATATTTCCATCAAATAAAATGAAGGAACACTTACAGTTAAAATGTTCCAACACAATCAATTAAAAGATTTTATAAATGAACACCTGACTGGTTGATCAATAATTGTTTTAATGAACAATCATTGGAACATCACTAATGCTGACATTCAACCCAAGTACTCTGACAATGTTTCTACCAGAAAGAAAGTTTTTGGTACAGCACTATGAAATTGAATGCAACCACAGTCAACAGAGGGTATGTGGGGCCTCTCACAGAATAAAAAAGGGGTTAAGATTTCGGTTAGGGTTAAGAAAATCATACAGTAATGATAAGAATCATTAATTTTGACAAAAAGTTAACTTTAAAAAATTAGAAAAGCAAAAATATTTGGGTTCGGCGCCATACCCATTTTACCCTCTGGCAGAAACCCTGTCTGACAGTAAGAGAGCTAGACGGATATCTGGATAGTTACAAAGACTCTGGGCTAGTTAACGTCATGTCTAAGGACAAAGAGTTCTTTTGTAAAATAAACCCACCTTCCTCCTGGCTGTCATCCAAACCAAGGTCCGTGTCTTTGATGAGCTCCTCGACCAGATCTTCAGCATTCACACGCGTTTCTCCCACCCTCCGATCCTTCACACTTTCATCAATTTTCTGAACAAAAATAAGAAATAAAACATTATTATTTCTCTTCTGTGGGTCCAGTTGAGGTGATGTGACACGTATTGACTCAGAATATAATTACTGTGATAGAGTGAGGTAAAATGCTCAAATTGGAAGTATTAATTCAGAATACTATTGTGCTGTATAATGATAGAAAGCTCAAAACAGAAATATAAACTTCGAATACAACTGTGCTGAAAAGAGAGAATGCTCAAATCAGAACCAGGATTTATCCCAATAACAAAATTCTGAGAACTCGTCTAGTATGCTGTCACTTAGCCTCATATGTGGTGTTTTCGTTAGCATATTAATTGCACGTCTTCCATTATATTTAAACGTCGATATAAATACTTTTCTATAAAATTACTAACTTCAGATGAAAATGATGTTATTATTACTATTTTGTTATTATTTCATGCCAATTTAACTTTTAACACTTCATTAGCAGCAATGAACGTGCACCCAAAAAAACACCCACTACGTCATACTTTTACTTGCTACAAACATTTTCATTGAATATCGTAAGTAAGGAGAGTAGATAATTATTTTGTTTTATATTTGTGGGATTTCTTTATTAAAAACACAATAAAATGTCTTACAGATAGTCCTAATAGGTGTAGTATTAGAATAGGGATAATATCACTGTGTTTTGTTGTTAACTGTAAGAATTTATCACAAAATGTTAGGATTTAGGCACTCGACTTCATCTCATCCCTAAATTCAAATTGTGTAATAAATCGTTATAGTTAACAATGAAACACAGTGATATTATCCCCTAATTACCATTACATAAAATGTACAATTCACAAAGCTAACACAAAAATCAACTTGCTTAACATTCAATAAAGCAAACAAAAAACACCAACAATACAATAATTCCATGGAATTAGATATTTCGGTTAACAAACGGGGTTTTTTGGGAGTGAAATTAAGATTTTACTTTTTTAAATCTAATTATCTTTATTTAACAAAAAAACACCCCAAAAAACATGCACTGTGATTAAGTTTCATTGATTTTGGATTAACTATTTGTGAAATAGAGCCAACTGCTGTCCTGAAATTAAATAAATGCAACAGTTGATGTCACCTCTGGAATGATAATTTGTACATGTGTTTTATAGTCTTCGATGTAAACAAAATTGAAGATTATTTCATTTCATTTCAACTTATTTTCGAGCTTATATCCAATTAAGGTTCAAGCACACTGTCTTGGGTGCACACCTCAGCTGTCTGGGCTGTCTGTCCAGGACAGTGGGTTAGTTGTTAAATTGTTAGTGAGAGAGAAGAGGGTGTAGTGGTCCTTACACCTACCCACTGAGTTGTTATAACTCGTTCTGGGTGTGGGGCGGGACATAGCCAAGTGGGAAAATGCTCACTTGATGCATGGTCGGTCTAGGATCAATCCCCGTCAGTGGGCCTATTGGGCTATTTCTTGCTCCAGCCACAACTGATATATCAAAGGCTGTGGTATTTGCTATCCTGTCTGTGGGATGGTGTATATAAAAGATCCCTTGCTACCAATGGAAAAATGTAGCGGGTTTCATCTCTACGACTGTATGAAAATGACCATATGTTTAACATCAAATAGCCGAAACCGATGATTAATAAATCAATGTAACTCTAATGGTGTTGTTAAACCAAACAATCTTCACTCTGGGTGTCAAGACAGTACTGGGCTGTGAACCCTGTGTACCTACCAGCCTCACGTCCAATGGGTTAACCACGACACCACTGAGGCCAGCAGAGTGATTAAAGCTCCTCTAACTTAGATGATGGTGAGCCATTTAAGATATCACCATATGCATACAGGGCTAGCCCTGCCACTTAACAAATTCACCAACTGCAAATTTTAGGAACTGGCAAATTTAATTTTAATTTGGCGAAAACAATTTGTGTAATAACTGTTATTTTGTTGTTTAGCATTTTTGAGATAATTTGGCGAAATTTTTTGATTAGCCAAACATTAGTTTTCTTGAACTAATTACAGCGAAAGGTAAAAGTTTATTTTGTTTAACTACACCATTAGAGCACATTGATTTATTAATCATTGGCTATTGGACGTCAAACATTTGGTAATTCTGACATATAGTCTTAGGACATGAAACCTGCTACATTTTTCCGTTAGTAGCCAGGAATAATTTCACGGGAAATATGGTGAGTGAGAGTGAAAGATCCTCAAAATGGAGAGAAGAATTTTAAAAAATTTATATTTAAAACATAACAACAAAGAACAAAAAAATAAAAAATGAAAATCCTAAAACAACAAGAAGCAAACACTAGACAATGAATGCAGACCATTAGTCCATCGAGTGGTAATCCTGCAACGTCACGAAAGTAGACAAGGTGAGGTAACTCTCGCCCGTCCTGACAGACAAGAAAGATTAACTTATAGTCAGTATTTTGTCTTGTTTTAACGTAAGTCTCGAAAACCTATGGATTAATTATAAGATTTTCTCCTCAGATAGGTATTACTGCATAGGTTACAACATTACAAATTACAGAAAATAACTCTAGTTTACACTAAAGAAACAATTTAAATTTTTTAAAGTATTGTATTATTGTTTGAAATTTTAATTTTA
>JAECMU010433898.1:0-11896 GCA_016106625.1 Dracogyra subfuscus
AGTTATTAAATCTTTCGAAATAGTCCAGATCGCCACTCTTTGATTTGTGTTTGTTTAACTTCTTTAAAGCCGAGTGCCACAAAAATATCGTGTAGTTCTTGGTATTGATTCTCCATACTTCCTGCCAACATCAGCCAACCACCAGGTTTAACATTACTGGCGATGATTGAGGCATGTTTGAGCAGAACCACGCAGAGAATGTTAGCAATTACTAGATCATAAAGTGGTTTCAGTGCCCAATGGGCTAAATCTGCGACTGAAAGGTCTATTCTATCTAACAAGCCATTGATTTCTAGGTTCTCAGCCGCAATTCTAACAGCGACTTCATCGTGATCAAAGGCAACAATTTTTTTGATCTCCAATTTGGCCAGTCCAATGGTAAGAATACCTGAGCCACACCCAGCATCTAAAACAGAGTGAATGGGTTGCTCGGCACAGAGTTGGTCAATAAATTGGAGGCAAGCTTGTGTCGTACCGTGCTGTCCCGTTCCAAAGCTCATGCCAGGATCAATGTCGATGATTATTTCATCATTGACTGGTTCGTAATCTTCCCAACTGGGTTTAATGACAAAACGGTCTGAAACTTTTTTGGTGTGAAAGAATTTTTTCCAAACTTCCGACCAATCCTCTTGGTCAATTTCCACGACTTCGACGCTATAGTTTTTAGATAACCCCCAAACTTCACCTTGTGAGGTTAAAAAATCTTGAATTAGGTTTAACTGTAGGTTTGCATCGCCAGAAAGTTCATGATATAAGTTTTGGCAGGAGTAATCGGTGTCTTGTTCTTGCCAAATCGTAGGAAAAAGGTCTAGGCAGGCCAACATCTCTTCTATGATTGCCGACTCTTCTTTACCACTAATAATTCTAAGGTTATAAAGTTTCTCTTTTAACTTGATCATTTAGTTTGCTTTAGCTCCCAAGTCTCATCAAGTACTTTGAATAGAATATCTGCAACAATTTTTTGTTGTTTTCGATTCATAGAGGTGACCTCTATTTTAGTTTTTCCATCAGCCGCTTTAGTAACAAAAACACCTGTTTCAGTGGTGTCTATGCCATGAGGGATTCCCATTAAAACTTGACAATGATCATCATTTCGTTCTTGAAAAAGAACCCAATTTTGTCGTTCTGCTAGAAGTCGAATATCTTCTTGAACTTTAATGGTACTACGATCGACAATTTTAGAAACTCCACCAGGGCGTGATAGTTCTATGTCGGCAATTGAATAGCCCAATGGATCCATAATAACGCTGCAACTGGTTGTTAAAATTAGGGATAACCCTAAACTCATCCACTTAATTTTCTTCATTTTCTTCCTCTTTTTTTCTTTTAAATTCAGCTTTTATTGCAAGGTCTTCGAGTCGTTCTTGTTCTTTCTTCGTTTTTTTCTCGGCCATAAAGCGTTCCATTTCAAGCATTTCGTCGACATGGTTCAATGATAGGGAGCCAATTTTACTCTCTCGAAACATATTTAGAAGCGTGACCGATGCCTTGTGCATATCTTCTTGGTCTCCAATTTCAATAAATCCACGAAGTCTTGCAAATTTTCTTAAAACTTCTTCTTCGCGAAGACCCTCTGTGTTTTCGTTATTTAAGCCTTTGAGTCGATCAATGATCCCTTGCTCTCGTAAGCGATAAATCAAGTATTCAGCTGTCAATTGTTCTCCCACTAATTCATCTCGAATACCAGCTGTTAAGGAGAGGTTGAGTTCGTCTGCTTTGGTCTGGATCCTAGGGAACAAAACCCCAGGTGTATCTAGTAATTCAATATCGTCTGCCAATTTTACCCATTGTTGGCTTCTCGTTAAACCAGGTTTAGCACCAGTTCTCGCAATATTTTTAGAAGCCATCCGGTTAATGAAAGTTGATTTACCAACATTTGGAATTCCAATGATCATACAACGAGTGGATAATCTAAACTTTTTACTTTGCAGTTTAGACATGGCCCGACGAATCAAAGGAAGTACTTTATCCATATTTCTTTTTTTGACCGCATCAATGGCTAAAACCGTACGACCTTGTTTGCGGTAATAATCAACCCACTTCTTGGTTTCGCTTGATTCAGAAAGTAACGATTTATTCAGAAGAACAATGCGCGGTTTATTCTGGAAAATAGGGTCAAATTGTGGATTGAGAGAAGTATAAGGAATTCTTGCGTCGACTAACTCAATAACGACATCTACGATTTTAAGTTTGTCTTTCATTTCACGCTGGGCTTTTAACATGTGACCTGGATACCAACTAATGATGGGAACCTTTTCGAATCGCTCAGGCAAGGTAATCATTCGCTCTGCAGCTCTTGCTTGACGCTCTAACACCTTTGCACGGTGTTTACTAATTTTAGCCATTTAATGACTCCTTTTATATTATCATATATCTAAATTACAAGTAGAGCAGTTATGGCTCTTTATCGTGTAATTAGCCATTAATAGTGCTACTAATTTTCATTAGATCGTCTAGTTGAAATAGTTCTTATCTCTTTGTAATCAGATGCGCTTGTTACTATTTTTATTAAGTAAATAAAAATAGTCCTGACAAACGGTCAAATATTCTCTTTTAATAAAGTTTATTAATAGGTGGTTATTTCTAATTTTCAATTAAGATATAGTTATTTCAAGGTGAGCATATCGTTTCATCTACTCTAAATCATTAAAATTATAAATTTGAAGATTTAATAGTTATAGAATAATGTTTTTCTATAACTTGGAAGTATCCTAGGAAGTGATCCTAGTGCATACATGATTTTCTTCACAGTGTAAAAATTGGAGTTGGTGGTAAAACTCTACGATTTGGATTAAGACAAACATTGGTAATTTATATATATATCATTTTTCAAAACAAGATAAGTCACTTAATATTTTGATTTTAACCATTTTTTTACACCAGGAATGCCTTTGCCGTGGCTAGCTTTGTATAGAATTCGATAACCATTACCATAAATTTCATCAGGATTTTTCATCATTCTACGATTTCGGCTTGGTTTACCAAAGTATTTGTTAATCATAGACCCCATAAATTCTGAAAGTCCTTCCTTAATTACGAGATCTTCTATTTGTGGAAAGTGTAGGGCTTGCCAGTTGTGCATGAGTTCGTGTGCAACCACTTCTCTAAACATATCTTTAGAGAGAAAAGATAGGATGTAGATGTTCATGACATGGTGTTCAGAAAGGGTTCTTTTATGACCTGAATTTGTTTCGATGTAGTTGGTGAATGTTTGATGGGAGTAGAGCCCTTTTTCATTCTTATTATAGCTCTTATCTATCTTCTTTAACTGATTTACATCAACTAAGTGAAATTTTATCTGACCTGATGTAGGAATATTAAAGTTTTTAGCTAGTATGGATTTTACCTCCTTGTAAATCTGATTGGCTGTGTTGAAATCACGAATGCTTGTTTTACTACAATTAGAACAAATGATTCGTCCGTCGTGTAAGCGCAGACCGTGACATGGGCGGTTGCATGAGTCACATCTTGGAAGTTTGATACACTTTGGACAATATCTTTGATTGAGATAGGTTGAGTAATTCAATGTTCTTGCCCCACAGATAGAGCAGGGGGGTTGGACATGGGCCAAACAAGTTTTTGAGCAATAATTTTTGTTATTTTCTGTAAAAAATTCTTTTAGATAGAGAGACTTGTGGCACCAATCACAGGTTGGAGCCATGTATTTTGCACACGCATCACTACAAAAATCTCTGCCTCTGTAGGTAATCATGTTTAGAGCCTGCTTACCACAAGTAGCACAATGGGGTCTTGTTTTGATAATACATGTTTTGCTACAGTATATTTTTTCATTGTAACGAAGGTAGCGTTGACCAGGTTCAATCATTTTATTGCAGTATGCGCACATTTCTGCCAAGAGAGTTGCAGTTGTCATAAAGAACAATAGAATTGAAAAAAAATTAGCCATAATTATAAAATAGAGTGTGTTTAAAACAAAAAAAGGGAACACCTTAATGTGTTCCCTTTTAGAAATAATTGCTTATTTGTACATACGAGCAGGATCTGCTAAACCGCTGTCAATTTTTGATGAAGTTGTGATGTAAAAATTTTCATCTTTACAAAGAACTTCACCTTCAGCAAGAGTGCGTTCACCAAGGAAAGCCGCCGCTTCTTCGTTACCTTCTACTTCTACAACCATAGAAGCGTGTGTTCCAAATTTTGAAGGGAAACTTAAGACGAGTTTCTCTTTTTTCGATTTAATACCTGTTTTACCAGCTTTTACTGATCTAGCCATTTGGTTTCTCCTCATATTTATTAAAAGTTGTTCAATTTTATTTATGAACATTGAAATTTGCTTTGCTTTGTAAATTAATTGATTAGTTTCTTAAAGCAAGAAGGAAAAATGAAAGTTGTCTAATTAATTTTGTTACTAAAGCAAGCCCATCATAACTCTTCTTTTTATAGTTTCATCTGCCCCTTGAAATGAACAATGAATATTTTATATTCATCTGTAAAAAATAAAGCGTGTATTCTAAATCCTGATTGTTTTCCTACTTTAAAGTTAATTCAAGTTTAAAGTGGATGCTAGCAATATTTAACTTCACCTATTTTTTCTTATTAAATTAATATTGGAGATATTTTATGCCTTTCGAAAATGGAAATGTAAGTTTTCAAGCCTGTCGTCTTAACAAAAAGATTGATGACAATATATTGGAAGATTTTATTGGACACAAAGCAAAATCAACTGACAATGTGCGTGATGAAGTAGAAGTCGGATGGGTGACCAGTCGGCACTTACTTGATACCAATATAAATGAAGATTCAGCTTATAGCGCGGGCTATTTACACTTAGTTCTTCGGTCGGCCCTACGCAAAATTCCCACTTCATTATTGGCCGCTGAATGTCGTATTGAAGAGATCGCCATGCAACAAGCTAATAACTTAAAATCATTAACGCGTAAGATGAAAAAAGAGATTAAAGAGGATATTTCAGATCGTTTGATAGATCAGATGCCTCCTTCACTTTCAGGAATTCCATTTGTGGCTCTTAATGACGGGCAAACGATTTATTTAGGGGCAACTTCTCCTTCTCATATCGAATCTTTTGCAGAAGAATTTCGTAAAACAACTGACATTGAACCTTATATGTTGACTCCTGAAGTGATTTGTTCAGAGGATTTTGGAGTGGACCCTGAAGCATTACCGCGTTTGAATTTTTCAAGAAAATTGAATGATGAGTATGCCTGCCATGGAACAATTGGTCAGGACTTCTTAACTTGGTTATTATTTATTAGTGAAGCAGAACATGGACTTATTGAAGCAGGTGAGGCTCTAGGTGGTGAATTTGCCTTTGGTATAGATGGACCATTGTTGTTGGTTGCTGATGGAAAAGGTTCCCTTGAATCCTTAATTCGTAAGGGATTACCTACCCAAAGTGCAGAAGCACAAGCCGCCTTGGATGTGGGTAAAAAACTGAAATCGGCTAAATTGATTTTTGGGCGGGGTGACGATGTTTGGCACTTTGGGTTCGATAGTGAAACATTTGCCATCAAAAGTTTAAAGCTACCACAGGGAGAAAAGCTCGACCCAGAAAGTGAATTCCAAGAGCGAATTATTAATATGGAAATTATTTCTGATATGATTACTATGCTGTTTAAACGCTTTGTTGAGACACTTCAATCTCCAGAAAAGTTAGAGAATCTAAAGAAAAGGATATCTCGGTGGCTTGAAGAGAGATCTCAACAATTTGGTGATTTATAAGATAATTTCTTTAAAAAAGCGTTGTGTTGTGACAAATAAAACAATAAAACGAATTATACGGCTGTAAAATTTAATTTTGCCTTTATATTTTGCGGTGAAATATTGTATAAGAAATTTTGACTTTGAATTAAGTACTAAATATTAATGGATGTGAGAATGTTATGAATTTGAAAAAAGATCTTGGTGTTGGGATAGACCTATCATCTGTGACGGAAAGACAAAAGACAATTAAATATTTAAATTTAAAATTTGCTTCTTTGGGGCAGCCTTGCTTTGAAGCAGATGCTTCGGATGATTTAGAAATGACAACTGTTTTATTCGATGCCATGCGTGCAAAAAATGGCGGTGAAAAGAGTAAGTTTTCACCAGCAGATCAGCGTATTCAAGATTTTCTAGATGCATATTTAGCAGATACCGGGGAAGAAGTCCCACGCTTGTTATCTACCACCCTTTTATTAGATTATTATGGTTTAGCTCGTGAATTATCTCTTCCTGTTGGTGGAGACCATTTCGAGTCTGATTATGTCAAATCATACCGGATTAAGCAAGGTGTACTGCATAACCCAAAGAGTGATCGTCGTACAACCAAAGGTGTATTTCACGTTGCAGATGGTGGATTACCTGTTCCTTATGATAAAAAAGAAGTACCAAAGATTGCCTTCCAACGCATGTTGAAGGCGGCACTTTCTGCTTCAGATGAATTACAAGAATTTCCAATAACTTCAGCACAAGAAGTTAAAGCCCGTGGTTATGCCTCTCTATTGTTACGCCCATTGGTTGCCCCAGCGGTAGAAGGGCTTACCCAAGAAAAGCGCATGGAGATTCGTTTCTTTGCACCTGGTAACTTGGTCAGTAATTTAGACTTTGTTGAATCTATTTTTTCAAATGGAGGAAATCCATTCCTTCCTGAAAATGATTCTGCTTTGGATCCTGATACTTGGACAGGCCACACGGGTTGCGTCATTTTAGCACCACAACTTTCAGCAATGACCAAAAAAGAATTAGGACTTCCTAATGTGAAAGATGCTTCTTCGCGTCAGATAAAAGAGGGGATGGCTTGGGAAAGTGAAGACGAACTATATAATGATGGTGGTGCTTTTAAAATCACTTGTCGTGATGACCGTGGCGTAATTGTTACTTTGATCTCTGATAACTACTTTGGATATTCTAAGAAAGAAGTTAAAACTCAAATTGGTTATTCTGCAAATTTATTTGGTCTTGTAGAGGAAGAACATGCCGGAGGAGCGTTAGCTAATCCTTGTTATAACCTTGGTCCGCACTTCATACCTGATAGTAATTTAAATGCAAAACCTGAACACAGTTTTGAAAATGTACTTAAGTGCCTCGGCGATTCAGTGGATGTTAAACCTGAAGGTTATGCTGTAGATAAAAAATACCCTAATATCTTTTATATTCAAAATAATGCAGAAATTACCGTTGACACCTTGCTTTGTACATGGGAGCACAATGGAAAACAAGAGTCTCTTAAGGTTCTTCCAGAGCGTGTGTTTGTCCACCCATCTGGGTATAAAGTTCATTTAGAGCAACAGACCGGTTCAAATGCTTGGCGTTTGATTGGAACTACAGCCGAAGGAACACTTATTCATAAACCTTGTACCGTCTCTGGTGGTGGTAAATCAGAAATTTCTAAATCGATGATGGATGCTGTGATTTATGGCCCTGTTTTTGTAGGTGATTTTGATCAGGACATGGATTTCGTTGAAGAAATTATCAATAAAGATTATTCTCAACGCTTCAATAATGAACACCGTGAAAGGTATTTACTAGATTCGGACCACACCTCAAGAAAACTTCTTTCTCCTGAAAGGAGTCTTGGATCTGTCATTAAAGTTTTAAACCCATCTAGTAACTGTACTCCAGAGTTTAATGCTTGGTTAGAAACAGTTCCTAGCCGGATTAAAGCGCTTGTCTTTATGGTAAAGCGTGCGTACTCTGTTGATTGGGGAGATGCTTGGCGTCAACACTTTTCTGTGGATATTGTCAATGGCGAACCTGGGCATGAACTGAAATATAATGGTGAGAAATTAATTGGTTGTTACCTTCGGGTTGGAATTCGTAAAGATGGTTCTTGGTGTACTTGTAAGCTTCGTCCAGACTTTATGCCTTCTAACAAGATTCAGTGGGAAGATGATATTTCAGCCTCGATCATGGTACCAGCATCTAAGATTTCAGGCCTTAACCCAGAATATAATCATCAATCAGTTAAAATTGTTGAAAATTGCGAATTTCGTTTTTTTCAACGACCAGATGATGCTAAAGTTCGTGGCTATGATAAGCAAGCAGAAATTGACCTATCTTCTTCGGGTATGTTTATCTCGAATTTTGAACCTAAGACAAGACAAGATGCCATTGACTTTGTTGAAGATTCTGTAAACTTTGCTAAATGGACTGAACCGGTTAAAACAATGATCAAAGAGATTGCTGAAAGTGACAAGGAACAGTACTTTGTGACGCCTGCACATGCTCGTATCGTTAATGGTAGTGAAACTAAAAATGTTCGTTACTTACAGACAAAACCAGCGTTTGAGAACGCTCGTCCAACTTACTTGGCAAATGTGGGCACTCGCCTGTACCGTTCAATTGAAGCTGGTAAACCGGTTTTTAATCCTGTAAATGCAGTACTAGCTGGCCGTCGTAACAATCCTGCAGATCATGAAGCAGGGATTCGTCCTCTTGCGGTTCACAACCCAGTTCATTATCAAGAACTCCCAGAGTTATTCATGGACTTCACCTGTTCTCTAACTGGTAAATCTCCATCTACTACAGGAGCTGGTACGGAGGGTGCATTAACTAAAGGACCATTTAATGCTTTGGTGACGACAGCTGACCTAAATAATGCACTGTTATCATTTATTCTTTCAGGTTACGACGGGTATACGACTGCCGCTGGCTATATTGGTAACGATCATGCCGTTGAACATGATGTCTCGTTACTTGTTCCAGAAATATGGAGTCGTATGTCAGAGTCTGAGCGTGATCCTAAACATATGATTGAACATGGTTTTCTAGAAAAAGTTGAAGATTTTGAATATGAAGGAGAAGTTGTAAAAGCGAGCCGTATTGGTTATCGTATTACTGCTGAGTTTGTAAATGCTTACTTAGGTCGAATATTTGAAACACCTAATGTTGTATTTGCAGATACCATGCTGAAGCCAGAAACACAAAACCTTGCTAACTTTGTTGATGGTATCAATAATATTACTGAAAATCATGAGAAAGTAGCTAAAGCATATCTTGCTGATGGCAGTGACCTCTCTGCGATTCCTCCTATGCGTGCTATTTTACATGTGATGGCTACTGGTGAATTCGAAGGTAAGAAGATCGATTCTCCTGAAGTTCGAGAACTATTTACACGCGAGTATGTAATCAACAGTGATTGGTATAAGTTACGCTTAACGACCAAACAGTGCCGTGATATTACAGCTGCTAAATCTCAAATAGTTTATTTAGAAAATTATATTAGCACTGGTGTTAAAGCTGTTGAAACGCTGGGGCTTAGAACTAAGCTAACGGCTTTAAAAGACAAGATTTCCTATCTAGAATCGGATGAATATCTAAAAGATTTAGTTGGAACACTTGGTGCAGATCCACTGTGTCGCTAGCCTTTAATTAGAAATAAACTTTCTATAATTTAAATCCTTTTAGCGTAGCCTCTGAAAGGATTTTTTAGTTTAGGGTAAAAAATACGAAGATTTGATTTAATCTAATTTACTAAAGTTCTATCTGAAAGTTCTTGACTACTGTAAGAAGGGGTAATCATTCATCGTTTTGATTTATAATTTATGAGCCATTAGTATTACTCAGTAATCACCAAGAAAAAGTGTCATAATCAATACAAATCAATTATGACACTTTAATAGAATACAATTTATTTTTAAAACTATTATTTGGGGTCTGGATCTGCAATACCAAATTTTAGTTCAGCACAGCGGGGATCAACATGGATAATTTTCACCTTAAAGATTTCACCCTTTGTAAACTTCTTACAAAGCTTCTTACTTGATAATACACAGTTGTCATCTGAAAGTCGATAATAGTCATCTAAACTTGTAAAAGCGACAGCCCCAAACATTCCCAGCTCAGGAATATAAATGGCAATATCACTCTTGGTAAAGTTCATTATTACGGCTTCAAGTTTCAGCATCTCTCCACTCGCGAGTTTATCAGCAATAAAGTGGAGTTTTAGACGATCCATAGCTGTCCAATAGGCTTCATCATACCGCTTTTCAGTCTTTGTTATGTGTGCCGCGGTGGCCGCTGCCATTTTTTCACTTTTAATTTTTCGACCTTGTTCTTGATCCCAAAGTTGCTGATGGACAAACAGATCACTATACCTTCGAATTGGACTCGTAAAATGAAGATACTTCTCTTTTCCTAATCCATAATGTGGGTTACATTCACTCTCATATTGTGCTCGTTCCATGGCCTTAACAAATGAAACCATAATGACATCAAAGTAGGGATCCTCTGGAGAAAACTGGTGTAATAATTTATTGATTTGTTTACGGTGTTTCAAACTTCCCGCTTTTAAATCCATCGCATCTTTTAACCACCGTGAGAAATTTTCCAATGATTCAGGTTGTGGGGCAGGGTGGGTCCGATAGATTGCAGGTGTTTCAGAATGGAACATTTCCTCAGCCACCAAAGTATTACCCAACAGCATGAACTCTTCTACAATTTCATGAGCCTCATCCGATTGCTCATGTTTTATTCCTTGAACCTCAGGCGGATTACCAGAACACAACAAACGGATCTCTTTTGGAATAACATCCACATAATGTTCCAATGCCTTGCGTCGCCCACGCAATAACTTATAAGTATCGAAAAGCGTTCTGATAGAGTCCTGGACTTCATCATTCCACGAGGCCCATGTAGACTCAAACTCCTCTTTATAAACTAAGCCAGACTTATATTCAAAGGTACTCTTATTCTTTTTATCATGAAAACTAAGTCCTATCGCGTCTAAAAATTGTTGAACTTCTGCATAATGCAACCGTTTGGTGACCTTAATCAAACTGTGAAAGCGTTCATAGCCTTTTACTTCTCCACTGTTTTTGTTTAAAGTGACTAAAATGGTATGTGCTGGCTTAATCTCATCAGCATTTAAACTACAACGCTCTTTAAGGAGAGTTCTAGGCAACATTGGAATCATCCGACCAGGTAAATAATTGGTAAAACAACGTTCAGCCGCCTTTTCATCAAAATAGCTTCCCACCGGAACATAAGCTGCTACATCTGCAATATGAATCGCAATCACAATCTCTTTTTCAGTTTGTGAATAGATAGAGAGTGCATCATCGAAATCTTTAGCATCAATTGGATCAATGGTCATGGTTGTTAACTCAGTCAAATCCTTTCGATCAATTTCTAAAGCGGGTAGGGCAGCAGCTTTCTCTTCTTCCTCAGCGGTATAAGCTGCAGGTAACTCAAATTCAACAGTCAATCCATCTAAAAGTCCACTGACCTTATTACCACGATCTAAAACTCTAACAAATTCACAGTCAAACCCACGATCGCCTTCCTTAGTGTTTTTAATTGAGAACTCGATCCAATCCCCATTAATAACCTCAATATCGTTAATAATGACCGCCAAAGTCCGACTAAAGGCAGAACTTACAGGCTTAATGATCGCTCGGCGACCCGATTTATCTAATTCAATGATTTGTCCAACAAAAGATTCACGACTTCGCTCAACGATCTTTAGAACTTCCCCAGATGGGCCTTTACTGTTAAAAAGGTCGGTAATACGAACGCTGACTAAGTCTCCGGTCAATGCATTACCCACATATTGGCCAGGTATGAAAATATCCTTAATGTCTGGGTCAATATCATCCTGACCGGGTTGTAACGAAACAAAACCAAAGCCTTTTCTAGTCACTGAAATGTAACCCACAGGATAAACCTTATTGGGATCAACCTTTTTTTTGTCTGTATTTAAATAGTGTTTCTTCAATCTCTTGCGTTTATCTTTGCTCATGACTTCACCTGTAAGTTAAATGGAGAATGAGTTATTAACTAATCAAGCCTAAACATTATACTTGAAAATCACAACTCATAATTAATAAAAATAATAACTCAATATAATTCACTAACTTCATTTTAAAACAGATCAAAGACAATAAAACATGGATTAAGCAATAAGACAACATGGAAGTATACATAATATATATTATGC
>JAECMU010435047.1:0-10174 GCA_016106625.1 Dracogyra subfuscus
TACTGCACATAACAGTAAATCTTTGTCCAGACTATATCTTGCATACAGGACCATCACATCAAACTTCACATGTAGGAACAACTTGGATTGATTGTGTGTTAAATTGAATTGCTGTGATACAAATAAATCAAATAATTTGTCTATATTCTGAACATCATATTGTTTTCCATCAAACTCCTGACGGGCGTATTATGAACCTCACTGGTATGCTTGTAATATGTAGAGTATAAACTAGTCTCAGAATGTCAGTGACTTTTGTTCACACTTCATAATATCTGAGATATTGTAGAGAACATAAATTCCTTTTATGAAATTGTTTTATGTTTTTCTGACAGGTGTACTTATGTGGGAAATTTTTACTGGAGGAGAAATGCCGTACAGTGGGATGCGGAACATTGAAGTGGTGGACTTTGTGATAAACAACCGTAGACGTCTACCAAAGCCAGAGTACTGTCCAGAAAAAATTTACCAAATACTGACACTTTGCTGGCAAAGGGTTTGTTTAAGAGCTTATTTTAATTAAAAATTTTTAACTTCTTTATGTTACACCTTTGAAAACAGTGGTAGGCCACAGAGAAAATTTCTGAATGCAGTTAAGAGGAAGGGGTCAGTTGAATATTCATGAAAAAAGAAAATAGTTGTAAATTAATTCCTTAAAACAAAATATAATAAATATAAAAAAGTGTAGTTGGAGTAAGCAGTCACAGGCAATAACAGGCTGTTTACAAATTAAATGATCAGATTTTAATATGTTCATGATGAGTGAGATTGTGTCTTTTTATTCTGAAGTCACCCTTTGTATTTACAGAATATTGTTTGGCAAATAATGTAAGGGTAAAAATACTGTTTATGAATAACATAAGTTGAGCAACACTATTTACTTCTTTTCTTCTTTCCAACTCGGTGTCAGCACTGTCGGTGTGTATTTTGGTAAGAAAGAAATGTTTTATTTAATGACACACTCAACACATTTTATTTACGGTTATATGGTGTCATACATATGGTTAAGGACCACACAGATATTGAAGGAGACCTGCTGTTGCCACTTCATGGGCTACTCTTTTGATTAGCAGCAAGGGATCTTTTATATGCACCATCCCACAGACAAAATTGTACATGCCACGGCCTTTGTTACACCAGTTGTGGAGCACTGGCTGAAAAAACTAAATAGCCCAATGGGTCCACTGGTGGGGTTTGAAGCTAGACTGGCTGCGCATCAAACAAATGCTTTACAACTGGGCTACATATCCTCCCTCCCCTTTGGTAAATGTGTAATCAGAAGGAAACTAGAAAAGATATCTTTGGATGTATCATTTCGATTCCATCATGAACTTTTGTTGCAATTTCTTTGTGATATTTGTACTTTTTGTACAGTTCGTTACACTTTTCATCACTTCAGTTTTGCATTCACCATAGTTTGACACCCAATAGCTGATGCATTTTGTCATGCTGGAGTGTCATTAAACATCCATTCATTCATTCATTCATTCTTTTCTTCTTTAGGATGCTGAGAAGAGGCCATCATTTGGAGAACTTGTTGATATAATAGGAGGCTTGACAGATGGTGGCAATTACCCTACAATATTCTAACACATTGTCTGTGTAATGTGGGCATAAAAAAAAAACCAAGCGAAGATTATCTGTCATCTTCAATGGCAACAAATATGAAACAGTGAAATACACATCTACATCAAAGCAAATCTGAGTCTATTCCGGAAGCACTACACTCAGAATAATCTAGAGTGGATTAGAAGTTATCTACATCTGTAGCAAACAATATTTTAATGCTGTAAAGACATATTTAAATTTAAACATATATCCCTTATCAGTGAGAATGTACCAGCGTATTGCACGTTCATGACACTAACGGCAGTTTCCATCATTGAAATATTAACTGTCATAGGTCAGAAGCTTTACCAAGGACACAACAGTAAAGCTGTACGATGATGACAAAATGTATACACTTGGTGTACATTATTTGTCAGTATATAACATTTGTACATATGAAATTGCCACCCCATACAGAGTGTACTTACAATGTGGAAAAATACATTAAAAGATAATTTTAGACGTACTGTGACTTTCTAGCCTTTCAACATGAGCATTCTGTTGATATGCTACATGGCAAACTGTCCATAATAGTTGATGAACAGTTTAAAGTCTAGGGAGGTGTATGCAGGAAATCTGTGCAACATCTGATTGACGTGGGCCAGGTAGACCGTGTGTGACGTAACATGCTGAAGATCTGTGTATGTCATCTGTGATTGTTTTATTATGAAAACTTCAACTAAGTTAAGAAAGTTTTTAGAGGTGAGATGTCTATCCAACCATTGGAAACCTACATGCTGCTCATCATCAAGAACAGTGGCCATTAACAACCAATTTTGACACTGTTACACCATCAGCAACATCTCAACTGAGAACAAAGGCACCTGCGATCGACACAGAGGGATTAATGATCTTGTCAACCTTTAACGCAGTATCAAAAACTTTCATATTCATTCTTTCTGTTTTGTATTTATACATTATGGACATTATTATTCACGTGATGTTTTTTACTTTAGCTCAGTATATATCCTGTCATCTAAAAAGTGCAATTTGTTATCAGTCTTCCAAACAGGGAAGTAACATGAGGTGTACTCCTAGTGGTATCTATTTTACAAAATCTCTGCTGGTCAGGCATTGTTTGCTGCTGTTTTACTGAATACGTACACTGTAAAGATATTTCATATTTTGAAAAAGTATTTTATTTTTACAAATAATTAAATCTCTTTTAGGAATAAAAATTAATTTTAAATGTTTTATTGAAAGAATGGCATGTTTGTTTGTCAGCTTTTAAAAAAGTTTTGTATTTTTTTAAATGTAAATCATGTTTATTTTACAATTTTAGACATTTTTAACTTATATGTTCAACTTTTAATGTTTTAATTTATGTAAAAACAAATGTGAAATGTTTATAAACAAAGCTTATCTGGAAAATATATCATATAATACTGAAGAACAATAAATAATATGTGATTACACTCAAAGTGTAACTAGACTAAAAAGTAATTTATATAGAGATTTAGAAACTTTTGAAATAAGTTATTCTTAGTTTCAAAGCACAATAAATTGTCCCTATACATGTAGGCAGTTACTCCAGTTTAAAATAAGGCAGGTTGCTGGAATTTGAGAGCAAGTCATTTTGATATTTGGTATTAATGTTTACCAAGTGAGTCTTTAAACTGCACATGCTGACAACTGTAAATATGTTCACAGGGCAAGAGTATTTGTATGTAAGATTGTCTTAATCACCAAATAATAGTCTTTAAACTGCACCTCACACCTACCCCAACACCACTGGTTGCTTGTTCTGAAGGCAAACCACTTGCTCTCATGAACACATGACAGAAGTTACAGAACAAAGTACATACCCGTTGCAAGCTGAAAAGAACCTCATTATATGGGGAAAACACTGTTGTTTAATAATTATATAATGTGCTATGCAAAGTATTATGAGTTGTGATATTAGTTGAGACCTAATATTCCTTACAGACTTTAAAAAACAAAAAACAACTGCATGTAAGGGATTGATTTATAATTTTAAAAATATAACGTGTGCCTACATGTCTTTGCCTTACTATTTTTTAATATAGTAATTTAGGTCTGCACAAAATCACACTCTCAGTGATTGTTCTTTCATCATGAAAATTAATGCTCATTTATGTGTGTGCCTTTTAATAAAATTAATGTATATTGAATATATTGAAAATTAAATACAGTTTTAGCTTTTAAGCAAATAAATTATTCTTTTAATTTTTTAATAAGTTTGATCAGTATATGGTGACAATTTGGTGGTTAAATTAAGTCAAACATTGAGTCAGAACATCGAGAATGTGTAGTACTTGTGCATTTTTCTATACTTTTGACAGGTTTTAACTTTTTACATTATTATGTTTTTTTCTATAGTTTTTATTCATGCCTATTCTTATGCAAGTCACGACCTCTGAAAATTGACCATGTGAATCATGTCTTAAATGTAATGCATGAACCAAAAATTGGTTATGCAAAACTAGACTTGCACAAAGAAAACAATCATACACACAATTTAGAGAGGCCCCGAAAATCATGATCACGGATCAACGAAATAGAATACAACTTGCTATTTTGTGATATAATTGTTACTTCACAGTCAGTTATAATCCAAGATGTATATTGTGTACCTCACTTTATACATAAATGTATAGGATTTATTTTTTAAACTGATTTTAATGTACTCATTTTTCTTCCTTACACATGGCGTCTATAAGCACATGTCTGCACAAATTGCTTACACACCTTGAAAGGAGTAATTTAGTTTGTTTTTGTAGTGGTTATGCAAATTTATTTCTTTACAAGGTGTGTAAAATGTAGTACGGCATTATTTAATATGATCAGAACTAATAGTAATTAGTCTGTTAATTGATATTAAGTCATGGTTAACTAACCCAATACCTGTCAGCTTTAAATCCAATGGCTTAACCTTTGTCACTAATGCAGGAACAGAAAGTGGTATCTTAAGACAGGTGACTCTAGGCTAAAACATGCCAAATTGACGAAAATATGAATAGTCTGGTTGTTGAAAGTGAAAAAGTGGTCAAACCAGGAAATCAAATAGTATAGAAATTATTTTGTTTATCATTTGAAGCACTGTCTTTTATAGAACATCATATCCAAAGTCTGCTAAAATCTGTTTGGGGATATTTTTTTGAAGTGTTTATAGTTATAGAAAATATAAACTAAAATACCCGAAGTGACGTTACGTTTGACGTCATTTAACCAGAGTGTGGCAATTGAAAATACAATGGTATCTAAGTGTATCTACATGTCACAGAACATTAGAATGTCATAAAATGTGAAACCATAAAAAATATAGTTGATAAAGCTGCTAATTAATCATAAATGTATTATACTGTTTAAAGACAGCGTTTTAAAAAGATTATTCTCAGTTTGTATTCCTTGGGACATATTTCTAATAAATATATATGTTCATTTCATGCCCAGTGACCCTTTCCATAAACCATGTATCCGCCACTGTAAATAAGTAGGGAAGCATACAAAAAAAATGGAACTACATTTCTACATGGATAATAATTACTATTATGATTCTGACTAGTTTACAGAGTTCCACTTTTATTATCCATATGGTTCAACATAATCAAGTTAATAATAATCATACAAAGCACACATTAATGATGTAATTTTGACATGACGTTGCTTTTCCAGTCCTAGCTCAGACTGCATTAGAAATATGACATCATTTCGTCATCTCCTTCTAGTTGTGGCTGAAAACATTTTGAGTTGATTCTTGTTATTCATAAAGAAAACAACAATAATAATATGGATAATAAAGAAATTATTACACTCACATGTCAGGATTCATATACTAGTATTACCCTCGCTCTTGCTGAGGTAATACAATAATCTTGACACCCATTTCATAAAATCAGTATGACACACACAAGCTCATATAATAATCTCTATATGTAACCTTTGTATTCATTTTCAAGGTGGTGTTCTTCTAAAACTTCAGTGTCCTTAATATACACAATTGCACTGGGATAGTACTATATATAGCAAAAACTTCAACCTTTTCTAAAAACAATTACCCAAAGTGGATTTTGGATATGTTGTTCTACCAAAACATATGCTTCAAATGATATCAAAATAATTTATGCTATTTTTCCCCCGGGTCAAACCAGACTAGAAGGGGTTATTAAGATGTTTTTTGAAGCCGAGCCAGTGCTTATAAAACATTAGTCTAGACTCAAATCTTTTAATGGCATCAAATGCATGCAGTTTAATGGCATTGCCTTGACATCATTGTCTCAGACTCTGTTAGTTTTGTTTGTTTTTTGTTTGGGTTTTTTAACGATGCACTCAACACATTATAAGTACGGTTATATCGGCGTCGGACATATGGTTATGTCAAGAAAAATCCCAGTGGTTAGCTGACGGGGATCGATCCTAGACCGACCGCGTATCAGGCGGGCACTGTACCACTGGGCTATGCTGCCCGCTCAGACTCTGTTAGAGTCGAGATATTAAACGTTTTGTAAGCATGGGACCAGGTTTCTTAGTACTTTTAGACAAAACACTTAGTTTGGTAGCTGCTACTGAAATCTTAATGTATGTAAGGCATAGATGTGTTTACTTTGATGCTTTCTAGTGGCTTTGTTGACCTTTTGCACTATTTGGATATCCAAAACACTTGGGGATGAATTTTTGAAAGGTGAATATTGCACACAAGTCTTCATCGTTAAAAGAGAAGACATCTGTGGTTGTGGCTAAATGCTTGTGTTTACAGTAAATTATTTGTCGATCTGTTTCACATATAGTTTTCTGGAAAAATGTTGGTAAAATTAAAAAAATTGTATACCTTTATTATGTACTGTCACAGATCAAGTTTGACTTTAATGGCGATTTACCCATTTTTGACAGAGTTATGTCCAGATCATTGCATTACTTTTCAACTAATTTCCGTGTGTTTATCCATTAAGATTCAAGCACACTGTCATGGACACACCTCGGCTATCTGGGCAGTCTGGTTAGTGACTAGTGAGAGAAGAGAGTGTAGTGGTCTTACTCAATGAGTCATTAAAACTTGTTCTGGGTGGGAGCTAGTACCGGGCTGCGAACCCTATACCTACCAGCCTTTTGTCTGATGGCTTAACCATGACTCCAGCGAGGCCATCAAGTTTCACAGGAATTTATTCAAGGGCCATAACTCTGTCAAAAATTGAATTTATCCAGATGTGTCATAGCACTTGAACTTAAGTGCCTGGTAGGGGACATGTATTTCTTTGGCAGTACTTTCAGAAGGTTTGTTAAATATACACACCTGTTCAGGTAAGTTAAACATGACCAACGGATAAATACCTTTCAAAAATTACATCTTGATTGTTTTCAAAATAATGCTTGATAACTTTTTTGTTTAGTTGTGGAAGTAGAATTGTTTATGACATTGACAATGCTAACCATTTGTAATTAAGTCTTTGCTTGGGTAATTTAGTGCTAGGTTAACTGGACATGGTTTATTGGTATGAAGTATAGTTGACTTATGGGCATGATCAAGCAAAATGTTACATTTGAGAAAATACATTATTTGTAAATTCGGTTACCTGTGTGGTATGATCAGAAAGCTGTTTATGTTTAGTTTCAAAACTGTTTACAGTTCTTGGATACACCTAGCCATTCAGGATTATGGAAAGATGAATCCGTCAAATCGGACAAATTTATTAAGGGTTATTTGCATGATTCTGTCATACTAGACCAAAAAGGATGTGGCACACTGGTACTGGTGTATGTGATCCAATAAATACTAATAAACCAGCACATTAAAAATAATATATATTATAGGTTTTCAAAAATTGTTTGTATAATTTCAACTTGATTATATTTAAACATACAGCACCTGTGTTCAAACTTCAATACAAGCAAATGGCATTTTTTTATGTACAAGTTTGGATGTACTGTGTTGAATATCCAAAATTATATAACAATGAACTATGAGTAATATATTTTAGAATATATTTTAGATTTTTATTGTTGATTTCAGTTATACTAGTTTCAGTAGTGGATACCTAGCACATGTGCAGCAAATATGAAAAACCAAATGGAGAATCATTTTATGTTCCTCAGTTGCCCAATTTTAAAAGCTAATTTATGACAATTAAAACAGAGTTGCATTTAATATTGTTATGCAACTGTGTAAAGGAACCTATAAGCTACAATACCAATATGATAAGAATGTTATGCTTAAAAGTATGTTATGCTTAAAAGTAGCTACAATGTTCCTCTGTTACCACTTGATCTTGTATATAAATTTGGCAATGCACATATGCTTGGATATACAGTGATCATTTAATCCAAAACAAAATATCAATGAACCACTGATGTTAAACTTTACTTTTACTGTCTATTTATTGATATATAAATCCATTTTGACTCATTTAAGAATAAAAAGAATATAACAATGAAAATGCAATGCCACATGTCCCTCCGTTACTTTTTCAATATTTTCCTCTGTTACCATGAATTTATTTTTATTTAAAAAATATAATTAATGAGTGATGTATTTTAGATTTCTATTATTGTATTATACATTTGTTACTTTGATTTTTATCATACTAGTTCCACTATTGAAGTCATTTTATGTGAAGGGCATTTCATGTCCCTCTGTTACTGAATATTAAAAACACATTTATGACATTTAAAATAGAGTTGCATTAAATATTTTTATGCAGCAGTGTAAATGAACCTAACACCTATAAAATAAATCCAAAAGTAAGTTGTTATGACAAAAACGTAATTCAGTATGAACAATTTTATGTGTAAAAGTAGTGAAAAATGTCCCTCCTTTACTGCTTGACCTTGCCCTAGTACATTTATTTAATATGAGTTTTAATATATGGGGTGATTATATGCATACCACGTTATCTTTGATATATGTTTTTTGATAAACATGCATGAACCATGGTTTAATATGGTGTCATCATAAGTTAACATATTCCAGTAAGTTATTTTTCTATCAAAATTTTAAAGTACATGTTCTGAATATGGAAAGTAGTTTGTATATTTAATAATGAAATATTGTTGAAGTAACATTCCCCAAATCATTTCTTATAATTATACTAATGTTTGAAACACAGCTTACATAAAAACACCCACATATCTTGATTTATATGTCATATTACATGTATAGTTTGTTCAACAAATTCTACTACAGAACCATTAGATTTCTGTTATTCATTACAATATCATGTCATTGGTTCACGGTTAACAATGCAAGTTTGTTCATATCTTGATAACATAAAAATTATGTTGATGACATCAATTTATATTGGTATTTTGTTTTATTGAGCATTATTGTTTTAGAACCAAAAACAAATTATCTGCCAACACAGTTTGTTTATGATTGTTTTTGTTCGTACCCCAAAGAATGTAAAAGAAATAACAAACAATCCTTAATTGCTTTGAATATTAGTTACCAGTATACTATCACCCATGTAAACTTACTAACTTATGATCTGTTTACTGCTGTAGTGAAAAAAACCAATTCAAGCTTTACAATTTAAACTTTATGTATTCATAGGGAAATTGGGAGTCTTTGGCCTTGTAAGTAAAAACATATGAATGCCTTTTCATAAACACACGTATAGACTTGGCCAATGATTCGTTATGACTACATTTTATTTGACCGTAAATGACATTGATGTATATAATGAAGGGTTTTTTGTAAAATATAATTTGATGACCTTACACAAACAGTTTTGATATCATATTAAAAATGGATGTTTCAATGCATAATTACATACTATAATTTTAATTTTGTGTTCAAGTATCTGCTCAACATGAAAATGTGCCAACTATGTATTCTGTGATTAACAATCCCATTTATTTGGCACCAACAATTCTTGGTCGATAGCCATTTAATGGGTATAAGATGTGTACATCTTATATTGATGTTGTGCTTATTTTAGTTCTTATTGGGAACTTAACCTGTCAGTAGCCAATTTATATTACATCCAGATTAGCTAATAAAACTCTACATAAATATCTACTTTTTCAGAGAATTTTCAAGAAAATATTCCACTTTTTTTAAAACCAATTTTTTTTGTTCATTGTGAGCTCTATCATGGGAGGTTGTTGTACATACTGGATATTTTGTACCAATATAAATTACATTGTAAATCTATAAACTGATGTCCTGTACATATATGTTCAAAGAAAATCATATAAAAAAACTAATACATGTCTTGCATAATAATTTCACCTACGAAAAATGTATTTTAATATACATAATGTAATAATTATATATACAGTATATGAACAGGGCTAGCTCTGGCAGTGTTTGAAGTTTCACCAAATTACCTATTAAATGCTAACATTGCAGAAACCCACCATTATTTTCAACAAAATGTCAATCATTAAATGAAATTCTTTCGCCAAATTAAAATAAAATTTGCCAGCTGTATTTAAATTTCGCAGTCGGCAAATGTGGCGAGTGGCAGAGCTAGACCTGATAAAGCTTAATTATTACAATTAATTATAACAATTACTGGTTACGTATGCAAAATTATATGTTTATGTTTATAAATGTGTATTTGATACCGGCATACATTGTTAATCTCAGCTGACTGTGTTAATAAGCATG
>JAECMU010435085.1:0-13508 GCA_016106625.1 Dracogyra subfuscus
TATTAACTTTACATACACAAAAATTAAATCTATAAAAACACAAAATTAAACTCTGTGGTGAGACCAAGAAAACGTATGGAGTTGTGGTAAACAAACCAATACTGAACTGAATTATCAAATCAAAATGTAACCGATTTGAAAGTAAACAGCTATGTAAGATCAATACACAACATATCAAAAATAAAATCTTTAAAAAGACAACAAAAAACCCTGCATAGAAACAGTGTAAGCAAACCAATATTGCACAAAACAAAAAACATATTTAAAACCATTATTATAGGACTTACTTTTTATATTTCTAAGACATACCGAATTTGTGCTGTATTAGCCACATTCAAGAAAACCTACAGAATACATTATTACGGTATTACTAAACTTCTGGTTGTGTAATAAGGCACCCAGGCTGTAACTGTGGTTACAGCAGTTGTTAACTTTGCAGTATTCTACCATCTTGTTTCGTTCTCAGATCAAATGATAGACAACTAATGAGTGGAGTTATTAAACAGTTGATTGTGGGGCGTAGCCCAGTGCTAAACTGCTTGTTTGATGTGCAGTCGGTTTAGGATCAATACCAGTCGATGGGTCCATTGGTCTATTTCTTGTTCCAGCCAGTACACCACAACTGGTGTATTAAAGACCATGCAATATTGTCTGTGGGATGGATGCATATAAAAGCTCCTATACTACTAATGGAAAAAATCTATCAGGTTAACTGTTTACAACTATATGTCACAATGACCAAATGTTTGACATCCAATAGCAGATGATTAATAAATTTATATCCTCTAGTGGTGTCGGGTTTTTTTTTAATTGAAATTTTATTTTTAAATGACTAAAGTGCTAACATTGAAGGTGAGCATGTAAACTATTTTAATAGCGTGTACAGCACATGCTTGCTTCTCTTGCTTGCCTCCTTTGTGTCTGTGATGCATGTCTGCTTCTCTTTCTTGCCAACATTACGGTTTCTTATTTTTATAGATAAGAGGTTCATAAACAATGTTCCAAGCTGGTTTGATTTCATTACATTAAAAAAATCATTAAGTACATGTAATTTATTATTTTATCAATTTAAAAAAAAAAAATTTGTTGAGTTGGAACAGGGCTTTAGATTTCACTAATTTGAACTCAAAACAGGTGGGACCTGTTCTGATGTCTTCTTTTTTAATGCACTAACATTTTTAACAGCTGTAGATATTCAGAAATGCATTCAATTTAATTTAATCTTAAGTAAAGCTTAAAGGCACAGACCCTTGTGAAAATGGAGACTAAGTTTAGTTACAAACCTGCAACACACATTTGAATAAAGTCATAACAGTGAGAAGCTAAAGTCTGTGATGTTTAAACAGGGAAATATAGTCCAAAAAAGACTAGAGCTCGTCTCGATGACCAGTGCTTCTCAGACGAATGTGCGTTTTTAGTATTTTGAAGAATGCATTTTACAGTATTGCAAAAACATGGTTGACCATAACCACTAAACAATAAAATGGAAGTACTTCTAATTTAAATAATCACAAACTGCTTTAATAATAAATAAAAAAATACTTCATAGTGTTTAGAAACTAGGGTCTGTCGCTTTAACATTTCAGTGGTTTTGAAGTCAGTGTGTCTGTATTTATTTTAGTCGTACCATACACATTTAGGGAATGTTTATCACCTTGACTTGGTGCGGTCCAAAGCCCTGTAGGACATCCTTTAAAACTATTTTGCCAGTGATAATAGATTATGAATATTTATAAGTGATCATCACATCGGTAGAGTCTTCACTAATAAATGTTCAATTATTGGATCATTACTAAAGTTAACCAACATATAAAATAATATGGTAATTGGTATATTTAATTTATTGTCAGTTTTAAACAATAGCCACTTTAAATATTGCCAATGTAAGTAAATGTGTGTTTTATGACTGTTCTGTTGTTGATTTTTAGGTTCAGCCTACAAAGAATGCGGGTGATGGAGCCAAAGACTTGAAGTCGTTGTCTGGTGGGGAGCGATCCTTCTCCACGGTTTGTTTTATTCTCGCTCTGTGGGACGCAATGGAATCACCATTCAGATGTCTTGATGAGTTTGATGTGTTTATGGTAAGTGTTGATAGTTCAGAAAAATGCAGTAAAATGAAGTAGTAACAAGTGAATTTGTGGTTAGGTGTGGTTTTTGTTTCTTTTGTTTTTCTAGGAACACGACACTACTTAGAAAAAAAGACGGACCCAAAATTTTGGTTTATTTTTTATTTTTTAAATGTTGGTGAAAAAGAGTTAAAATGTGGTTACTCAATTTTTGTGCGACATGTTCCTGGATACACAGTTTTTTGTGTTTTTTTAGGCCTTTGTGATTTATGTCTGTTTGAGAGGTAGGATCAATTCCATTTGGTAGATTGTTTGGGGTTTAGTTTTGAGAGATGTACTTTTTCTTGGATTACTACAGGTGCTTAATTGATATGTTTTTTTAAACATGATACATGCTAGCAAATTTGCGTGAAAGTTTATAATAGATATTCAATAAGATTTTCAGATCTAATAATAAAAACAAACATTGGCAATAAGTATCTTTATAACATTTACATGTTTGGCATCTGTGGTAGTATCACTAAAACAGAACTTGTTTATATTGTTTTATTTATTCCAGTAAACAAGTGTAATAATAATCAAAATATTGCACAGGAGTGTTATGTATCGAGTTACTTCACCCTTTGACTAACATTTTGCTGTATGTGTGTTGTTACAGGACATGGTGAACCGAAGAATCTCCATGGACATGATGATGGAGGTGGCTAAAGTGCAGACAGGACGCCAGTTCATCTTCCTAACACCACAAGACATGAGGTAAAATAACAGTGATCAGTCTGCATAGCTTGCATTGATGTCATCAATCATCATGCATTGATAGCTATGAAGTAGTTTTTGTATCAGTCACTGCTGTAGTTTCAGTGAAGAATTTATAGCAGCCTATATTAACTCGTGTGGACACATAGACATATTTACCACACAGACACACACACAGACAGACACACACACACACACACACACACACACACAGGCAGACACAGAAAGCGACACACACACTGATACACACACAGACAAGCTACCTAGTTCACAATTTTATTTTGGTATGGTCAGCTTACTGTAATTGTTGTTTTTACCTTTCAGTCAGCTGAATATTGGTAAAAACTTCAGAATTTTCCGAATGCCTGACCCAGATAGAGGTCAAGCAACACTGCCATTTAGACCAGAAGGAGAAGAGGAAGAAACAAATCAAGAATAGCATAATTATTTGTGATACAAAATGCTGGAAAGACTGAGTTATGCGTCAGCCCAATTGAATTGTCATGCTATTAATACTGAATTCACATGCTGGAAAGACAGGATTATTTTATTTGTAAAAGAAATAAAAAGAGTACCTACAATTGAGAAAGGATGTGTGGACACATATCATTTAGTGCTAAACATACTTCAGGTTTTGGCTCATGAAGTGAACATTCCAAGGCTCTAAGGACAATTTGAATGCATGAAAGGTTCTGGTGGTATAAGACAAATTGACTCCTTCTATCACATTCCCTCCACCCATTACATAATGATTTCTAGAATAGCTGTCGTGGAAGATCCTCACATTGAAGGTGATGATGTGTGTAGAACTCGGACATCATTCTGGCTGTGTTGTATGCTGTACTGATTTGAGTCTCGTGCAACAAACCTTTCTATCATTCCTGTGCAATTTTCTTCAATTTCACAAAAATATGAGATATACATCTGGAAGTATCCAAGTGATGCACACACAATTTTCATTTATTAATAAACAGATGCCAGAGGTAACATTTTGGCAATCAAGTTTTGCAATGGAGAAAAAAAGATGTTGTATTTTCATTTGTGTTTGATCTGTCATTGTTGTTCCAAAAACAACCAATCACAAGAAATAGACATGTGCTGATATAACATTCTTGTGAGAATTTGTATGTGCACCAATATAGGCCTACATAGGTCATGGGATTAAGTCTCAAGAAGACCAGATGTTTTAGAATGTTCTCCAAGGATAGCTGGTTTTAAAATCAAACTGTGTCAATTACTTATTGTTCTAGTCAATGTTTTGGCCATTTGTAGTGAAGTACTGTGATACATATTACCCATTTCAGTAGTGTAGACTGTTCTTAAGTGTATAGCAACATTATTAGATGACTAGATTTGTGTGTTGTTGGGTATTTTTAAATGGTGCCATTTATTTTTGTAACAACCTTTTTGTTTTGGGTGGGGAGTTTCACATAATTTTGTTTCATTTATTGCTGGGGCAGGATATTGTTTGTTAGTAGAATGCTGGTCTCAAGTGTGATATGTCGGAGGTTCAATCCCTTTCATTGGTGGGGGTTTCACCTTCCCTTTGACTTGTACATCAAAGCCCATAGTATATACTGTTCTGCTCTTGGAAAAGTATGTAAAAAAATCCCTTTCTATTTTTTCATTACAAGAGTATATGGTGGCAGCACTGCTGCCTTTTCAATTTTCTCGACCCTATTTAAAGACACTAACAGCCAATTTCACTAATTCCAACATTTTTTAAACAGGTCTTAATTTGACTTTTAAAGTTCATTGTTAACTTTATTTCACCAACTTTGTGTTAGCAAATGGAACATGTCTCACTATTCTGCTTGAACTGTGAATAATACCAATCGTATTTCCTAATGTGTGAGAATTTCTGTTTTCCATGAAACAATAGTTAATACTGTTCTAATATAAAATTCACATCATATGATCGTCCAGTGAATTCAAAACATGTTAACTCTTTTAATTCCAAAACCGGCCTCGGTGGTGCAGTGGTTAAGCCATCAGACTACAGGCTGGTAGGTACTGAAATCGGATCCCAGTCGAGGCATGGGATTTTTTATCTCCAAACCCCGAGTGAGTACTCTGCAAGGCTCAATGGGTAGGTGTAAACCACTTGCACCGACCAGTGATCCATAACTGGGTCAACAAAGGCCATGGTTTGTGCTATCCTGCCTGTGGAAAGCGCAAATAAAAGATCCCTTGCTGCCTGTCGTAAAAGAGTAGCATATGTGTTTCCTTTAAACAAAAAACAGTATCAGAATGACCATATGTTTGACTTCCAATAGCCGATGAAAAGATAAAAAATCAATGTGCTCTAGTGGTGTTGTTATATATATATATATCACAAAGTCAAATGGTTTTGTTGTAACACTCTTTGATTTTAACCATTCCTAAATAGAATGAAGTGTGTTATGTTATACGAAGTTAAGCTTTATTTTCTACAGAAAGGGCAGAGTTCAGCTAAACTGAAAAGAAAAACGTCCTCTAGACTGGTTTATGCACTTAACTGTAAACCAAATTAACAGAATAGTGTTACTTTATTTACAAGATATATAATTGAAGTAGTACAGTAGCATTAGAAATATATTTGTTTAAAATTAATTGATCATACATTACTTTCCTCTTACATTGCATACTTTATCATTCGTTGCATGTGCCTTAATGTTTTGTCAAAGACAGCAGTACATTATTTGTTAAAACTTTTGTTACCCAATGTTGGACAATATAAACAATAAATTTTGTTTAAGTATATGGATTTTGTGTTGTGAAAAAAGAAAAGAAGAGTATTAAGCATATCGTACCGTAATTGGTTTGTAGAAATAGTGGGCAAGATTTTAATTTGAAATATATTTTTATTAAGGGACACCCATGTGTCAAACAACAGACTTTGCACAATTTAAATGTGATGGGTATCACCAAGTAGGAGTGGTGTGAAGAATTTGGGTAGAAGGGTAAATAGCGTTATCTGGAAGAATATTAGTGTGATGGACATCAGAGACCATGATAATGGAGTGCTTTTTCTTCAAACACCCATGTAGCTTGAACAAATGCTGTGCTGCATGTTCTCCATGGGGCCAAATAGTTTCTCCTTCACGGTTTCATCTGGTGCTGGTAGTGGGGACAGTGCTGGAGGAAATAATCGACAGTCATTAGGGCTGTGCCACAATCACATGCTCCGGCATCTCTCACTTAGAAGTTTGGTTACATATGATCATTGAGTTGACAGGGACCTGTTCTTGGCAGTGTCATCATCACCTGGTCTTCTCTTGAAAGTTGCCAGTCAACCCCTGTAATTGGGCAACTGGTAATGCCATAGATATTTCCGTAGTTTTACTTTCTTGTGGTTCTCTTTAGCTGTGGAGCAACTTTTTGTTTTTCTTTTTTTAAAGTCATGTTTTTTGTGGGGGATCTTTTTTTAATTGCAGTGGTTGCTGTCTTTGCTGTTATGGTCTGTGTGTGGTTGGAACCATTGTGCCTTGTTCTCTATAGTAGACATCACTAATGTAAATTGCGACTAGTTTTGGATCAAAGTGGTGTGCAGTTCACCACCAACCAAAAGTTGTGAGCTATGTGTCCCGATTCTTCCACCTCTTAAATCTGCCTATGGTAAACAAACGTTCCTTTTTTAATTTCAGGTAATTTAATATTAACGATTAAGAGAGAACTCTACCTTCACATATTTCAAACTGTGGACCCTATGTTAGTTAGCATTTTGTTAATAGGAAAATTTCCATTAGCTACTGCCAGTGGAAAATACTTGTTAAAAGAGGCTAAAATTAATTAATTCAACTGCCAAATTTCTATTTCCAGATACTTAAAAGGAAGAATACTGTGAGGTGATAAGTCAGGGCTCCCCCAACCCCGACATGACCTATTTTCTGGGGATAATAAAGAATATGAAAAATAATTAAAATAACACTGAAAAATTAATAATTCATTCATATGTATTAATATTTTTTGTTAAATTTGTGTTTAATTTATTGTTAATGCTAGGTTTATCTGTCCTGAGAATGGTAATACAGTTGCCTTTTAAGTAATAGCTGTCCAGTTTTAGGTACAATTCAATACTGTCTCTAACAGTTAATAAGTGTCACTTTAGCAACATTTCTTGTCAAATTCGATAGGTTTTGTCCTGTTTGAAAACATTTTCTATTAAAATTACATCATGTGGATGTTTCAGCATTATTTGCCTTGTTTTCAAATATTTCTTGCTTTATCTTGTGTTCCGATTCCCTGAGCACTGCTGATGTCTGTGGTGATTGGTTAACTGTAGTAGGAGGATTTGTCTGCGATTGGCTAACAGAACTTTCCTCTGATTGGCTGAAATTAACAGGATCTGACTGTCTATTGGCAGATTTCTGGTTGGAAGAAACAGGGGATGTAACTGTCACGTTTTGTGGTTTGTTTAAGTCATTTGGCGATAAACAAGGTTCAGATTTTATGTTCAATGTGTTTGTCACACCACAAGAAGTGAAGTTGGGTTCTTTTCCAAATTTATCCTCAAATGACCATGGATGGCCAACAGAGTTAAAATGTTCAGCAAAATCCAATCGTGGCTTCAGGCGACTAGGCAGAGAAACTTCAGAACAATTTATTCCTTCTGAAAAATGTGCAAAAAGAAAAACATTTTTATAGGATTGACAGTAAAATTGTTTGTTTTTTTAACCCATATTTTTATTCTTTTTACTGAGAGGTCTACTAAACACTAGTGAATAAGTGATAACTTGATTATTGTATTATGTGGGTTTGTTAAAAAAACACATTAATGGTTGATTTTAATAAATCATTTGACATATAATGGGGCTACAGGCTTGTATTTCAGTATTATTCAATAAGTAAATCCTTAAGACTTATTCTACAATCAGTGTTTTATCAGCTATGATACCCGGAACCATTCCCTAAAGGCTGTCAATTTATATTCCCCATTTTGGAGTAAAACATTTCAAATCTGAATTATTATATAAAGATACATTTTGAAAACAATTCATAACTCTTGACAAACAACCCTTCCCTCTCCTATAATATTTCATACTGCAAAATAGATGTATTAATATGACTTAGTTTTAACGATATATTTTTTTTTAATGAAACTGAAAATTCGGAATTTTTGTTAAAATGACGCTCAAATTTCCAAAAGCAAAGCCATGGGCGTCAAGTCAAATTTGAGAAATAAAACCCTGACAATGGAGGACTTTGAAGGGTGAGGGTGATGGTCTGCCCATACACAAATATGGATAGACATTAAGCAAGGGAAGACAATTCTGCAGTGGAGGAAATGACTGGTATAGCATTTTGCATGTGCTAGCACTAAATAAGTATGATTAATAATGATAACTAGAAACTAATTTTCATGTACATGTACTGTGGGCTATACTTTCCTACCAATGTATAGGTTTGGGGTGGAGTCAACCTGTCATTTTCAGAAAACAAATATACCTGCTCTTGCGAGTTTCTTGATTTCTTTCCGTCGATTGTTGAACCAGTTCTGGACATTTTGATTGGTCACTCTTTCCTTTTCATCTAGTTCACGACCAGCTGTAAGTATTGTACATTTTATTTTCCACAAAGTGATTATTTTCATCTAAGTTGCCATTTTTATAAACAAAACTGACCAGACCCAGCCGTGTGAGTAAAAATAGCTCAGTACTATAGCTTAACAGATGTGCACGCATCAAAGTATATAAATGATTTAATCAGTAAACAGAAACTTTTATATCTATGAGAAACGAAATGTATTGTACATAGGTGGTAAAGGATTTATTTTTATAGGGTGAGGAGCAGGTTGTAGCCCAGTAGTAAAGCACTTTCCTGATGTGCAGTCGGATCAGGATCCATCCCCATCAGTGGGCCTAGCAAGATTCATTTACAATTATGGAAACAAAATGTAGCAGCTTTCCTCTCCAAGACTATAATATGTCAAAATTACCAAAGGTTTGACATCTAATGTCAATGTGCACTAGTGGGGTCGTTAATAAATCCAGGGATATGACTCGGATTATGAGAGCTATGCAGAAAAACATAAATGCACTTAAAAAACAAACAAAAACATGATGTTCAATATTGTTGACCATATCAAAAGCTGTTTGTATTTACTGTTTTGCCTTTGGAAAAGTACATATAAAAGATCCCTTGCTGCCTTTTTACTAGGTTTAATCCATGTGATTGCAGTAGGTTTTCTCTATCAATCATAATATGTTATACTAGATAGCTGTTGTTTGAAATGAGTTGGGTGTTAAACAAATTTTCATAAAACTATTTCCCCATCTTGATCTCTATCAAATCATGCAGGATTTCAAAGTAATTTGTTTTGGGTTTTTTAATCAAGTAACTATTAAAGAATTCCAGTACCAATCCAAGAATTCTGCTGAATTAAATGTCACGCCTACCACAGGGTTCTTACACTTGTAAAAACATGAAATTCAAGGACATTTTCCAGGACATGAAATGAATGTTTTTCAAAGAAATTGTTGTCTAAATGTAGACAGGTCATGAGAACAACAAAAGTAAAGTTGAGGAAAAATAATCCACCAAATTTTTGGCCTAAATTTCCAGGACACAATAAAATGTATTGCTTTTTCCAGGACATTCCAGGCCTGGATTCTAAAATCACAGAATTCCAGGACATTCCAGGACGCGTAAGAATCCTGTACCACTGTGACAAACATCCTTAGCCTTAGGTACAGATATAAACCAAGTTTCATTGACCTAGAACTTGCAGTGTGTGAAAAATGGATCTACATGCAAACTTTGATGACAATGCCATCACAGGATCTAACCACCTCAATGGATCCATTCAACTGATTTTCTCTTGTTCCAACCAGTGCACCACAACTGGTCAAAGGTCGTGGTATGTACTTTCCTGTCTGTGGGAAAGTGCATATAAAAGATTCCTTGCTACATTAGGAAAATAAAGAGGGTTTCCTCTGATGACTACGTGTCAGAATTATCAAATGTTTGACATCTAATAACTCAATGTGCTCTAGAAGTGTCATTAATCAAAACAAACAAATGATAAATGTTGAGGAAATGCGAAACAAAAAAGACTACCGTATATCTTTGCCTATAAGTCGAATTGTTTTACACAAACATTTTCTGCAAATAGCCAGGGGGTCGACTTACAAGAGTCGACTAAAAAAAAAAAAATTAAAAAAAGATCCCCAGTAAATGACATTTTGCAAGTCTGTCATGGGTTTGTTTATAAATTACGATCTCATCTCATAGTAGCTTCAAACTAAGGACTACCAGGTACTTACTTGATATGGTCATAGCAGTGTTGCACTTGTTTGCTATCATTTCACGCTCATCATTTATTGGATACTGGTTGATTTTGAAGTAGGCTTCCAGAATTTCGAGGTGTTTTTCGCGGAAAGTGAAGCGTTCTCTGCGAGGTGCATACTGCATTTCCATGTAGTCGTCGGGCTTGATTAACATCGGATTCTCCCTCATGAACGCCTGTTTCTGCTCATCTGTTGAAGCAGTAATAATATCAGTTAAATATTTTTTAATAAATAATTTTTGTGATACAAAGTTGTGACATGGCTACTAAAGAGAATTTTTATTTGGTTTTTATTTCTAGAAACTGGTTCAAATATTGAATTAATAAAGAAAAATATTTCTGTATTAAAAATCTTTTTTTAAATGTGTAATAGTTGGAATGTGGTATAGCGCTAACTCAATGCGCAGTCAGTTTAGGATCAATTTGTGTCAGTGTGCCCATTGGATTATTTCTCATTCCAGCCAGTGCACCACGACTGGTATATCAAAGGGTGTGGTATGTACCATCCTGCTTATGGGACGGTGCATATAAAAGATCCCTTGCTATATTAGAAAAATGTAGCAGGTTTCCTCTAATGACTATAGGAGTCAGAATTACCAAATGTTTGACATTCAATATGCTCTAGTGGTGTTGTTAAAGAAAACAAACTTTAACAACACATTAGATAATTTATGACCCACATAGTCCAAAATAATGGTGTTATAAATATGGGTTATAATGAGCTTGGGCAGTAATGTGCCATTACACCCCTATAGTATTATTCTATAACATCCATCTAAAGTATCTTAAGGTATTTTACACATCAAGTGCTGATCCTAAATAAATGTTTAAGTGATATATATAATTAAATTTATGATCCATAATTTAAATTATTATTCTAAACAATAAATTAATTTTATAAATTTCCGACCCTGGATTGAGGGTTTTGGTTGCATTCACTATTGCTGCCACTGTTTTTTTTATCCATTATTTCTTCATATCAGTATTTATGCCCCTGTATAATAAATCTCTGTATTACCTTGGTACATGATATCTCCCACTAGAACATCAAATAGGACCTGACACTTCAACGTGACACAATGATGTCATCGATTATTGCGCTACAAACTTACAGGAACGTCGACTAAACGAGTTGAGTGATATAAATTAAGATCAATTATCGGTAATAAATAGGATATTAAACTTGCTACCATTTCTTATCATGTTTATGTATCTTGTGAAATAATTTTCATTGTCACTTGCTAAAGCTCTTGCAACTAAAAATTATTGCACTCAGGACATAAACATGATACAAAATGGAATCTTGTTTAATATCCTATAAATAAGACACTCTACCAGCGATATCTCGTGGATGTCCAGTAGTATCCGTAGAAACACCAGGTGACAGCATGGAGTGTGTGACCTGACTGGCTGAGCCAAGCTGGTGCAGACGACTGCTGGCCGGGCCGTATAAAAACTGAGATTCTGTTCGACTGTTCTGGCTCTCATTCAGCTGTGCAGAACACATGTCGATCGGCTCATCCTGGTCTTTTCTCGAATCGGTGCTCTGTAGGTGGAAGAAATCGGCCGACATCCCCTGCTGTTTTAAATACCAAATGTACATCTGCTGTTGTAGTTTCTCTGGCAGCTTGCTGTGGTTTCCGTGGAACGTGTTAAAGAGGTTTGTGCCTGGTGAAACAGAAAGTTGACATTAAAAACTGTTTATCAAAACAAAACCAGTACTTTAAACATCTCCTGATACCAAATTGCCAGAATTACAAATGTCCTTCAGTATCCTTTCCATATTTTTTCTTTTTAGAACAATATTTATTTCCAAGTTTAGAAATAGGATTGGAGAACAGGTAATCGTCTATATTAATGCCTTTCCCTTTCATTTCTATCACAAACAATGGTAACAATAGTATTCTAATAAACATATTTCTGAAGAAAATTTAGGTCAGAGAAGCAAGGATTAAACTAAAATATATTCCTTACCTTTGTAACATAAACTATGTTTGAATATACCTGTAAATATTTTGTATTAATAAAGTGTTGGGAACGGTTACAATTTCATCATTGGTTATAAAAGGTTTGCTCCAACTTTTGTCTTCTTCTTTTTTAACTGATTAGCCCTTACTCGGTTACTCATTCTTACCTTCAAAGAATAAAACCAATAACCTACATCATTATAATTTAACCTGTTATTCTCTTAACCGGATACCAACCTGATTTCGTTGCTTCATTCAGCATCTCATCTCTTAATCTCTTGTTTTGTCTGTGAATAAATAAACAATATTTTACAATTTTGTGTGGTGATAATTTTTAATTTAAATGGAAATGATTTTATGCTCAGTTTTTACACTTTGAATATTTTATATAATATTGTGTTATCTCCCTTGAATTTTGATATAATTTAATGATACCCAGCACAATCTTTAATAAGTACTGCAAACTGAAATAAAAACTTCTACTCTTATAAAAATGTTTTACAGAGGCTGTTGTGGTATGTGTTATCCTGTCTGTGGAATAGTGCATATAAAAGATCCCATCCTGCAAATTGAAAACAAAAAAAAGAGTAGCCCATGATGTGGTGACAGTGTGTTTCTCCTCTCAATATCTGTGTGGTCTTTATCCGAATAAAATGTCTTAAGTCCATTTTTAAATAAAACATTCCCTTTCTTCTTTTTTGACAGAGGCCCTTCTGACAGATTGCCACACAACCTAAGATAATAATGTAATGCCAGAACAAATATTGTTTCAACTATGGCCAGACTTCTTTAACCTTTCTTACCTAATATATTCAAAGTCTTCAGCATCATTATTCACTTCTCCATCAACCCCAGCAATGCTGTTCCGTCTGCTGACACAATTTGCTGCTATGACATCACTTCCTTCTTCAGACGTCACAGAGTCGCTCACTTCTGTGCTGTTGCTGTGGCGACGTTTGTGGCCATGTTCACTGTGTAATGCACGTTCCACTGTGGAGCTGGAAGCTGTTGTAGTCTGACACGTGTACAAGGATGGGGAGGTACAGATCTGAGCCAGAGATTTAGGGATGGTATACAACATCCCCAAGTCTTCATCGATTCTCTCAAATGATTCAAAAGCCTGGACAACCTGTTCTTTGGTGATTCCACTGTTTCGAAGACGTCGAATCAGCTCAGCTTGTTCGATTGAGAACAGAGGCCGAGTCTCAGGTTGTGAACCAGAAATTGTAGGGAATGGCATTGCATCCTGAAAATACACAAGATATAATTGTTGTTGTTTTTTGTGTGTTTTTTTTTAAATAAAAAGAAATTAGCGACTCCCGAACACAATTTGTAATCAGTAACATACATCAAGTAATATTGAGGAACAAAACCCACTACTCCCACATATTCTTCTCTTAATATCAATTATTTGTGCCCAGCAGACAGAATAGCACATACCATGACCTTTGA
>JAECMU010435574.1:0-10055 GCA_016106625.1 Dracogyra subfuscus
AATAAAGCTGGTCTGACCCACAGCACTAACAACTGCCGGTAGTAGGAATGCATAGTTGGTGGTTACAAGTGCCTCTTAACAATGCCAGAAAGTAACTACTGAACCCTCCCTGAAGTGGTCAGACTAAGCCCACAGCTAAAAGCTGATTGGGAATGGCAGGTGTGTGGCACAGATAGCTACAAGAGACAAGCACCTGTTCCTTTTGGAGAGACAAGGACTGGGATGTGGAGGTGGACAGCGAAAGAAGTTGAAAGATAGGAAGAGTTGCCAGATCAGGAAAATATTTGATGGAATTCAAGGGAGAGAAAGGAAAGGGGGCAGTGGGATAAAAAAAGAAAACAGAAGAAAAATAAAGAAGTATAATGAACAGAAATACAGTGTGTATGTAGAATGTGTTAAAGGCATGCTGTCACAGATTTAAGGACCTTATTTCTCTAAAAATAATAAAATTACATTAAATTTTACAGACAAAATCTAGCTATTGCATCACTTTAGCTGTACCATGATGGAGTGAAGTCCATGTCATCCCTCTCAGCAGTGTTAGTTTTTGAATTATGGACCATTGCCATAATTCAATTATTTTTACAAAATATTAATAAGTGAAGTATGGTGGTTATGTAGATGGTTGTATAAAGTACATTTAGGGACAAATCAAATATATATATATTTTAAGTAATATTTTATTAGGCCATGTAATAGGTCAGTGGTCTGTGACAGTATGCCTTTAATACATAGGGTCTAAGTCTACATAATGAGTATAAACAATTTTGTTATTTCATGATTGAATGCAGCAGAGATGCTGTGGTGCGTATGTCCCATACACTGAAATCAAGTATTAATGAACATATGATCAATTTATGATTTTTATTAAGTGTGAGGAGTGGAATAGTTAGAGAAAGTGGTGTGGATTGGAGGTGTATTATCTTAGTGAACTGTTTGTTTCTGGCTGAGACTATCATATATTACAGGACTTGGAGTAATGTTGCTTTTCACTCCCTAGGAGACTATGCACCTGCCATAGCATTTTTGTGTTTCTTTTGTTATTTTTGTTGAACGATGTTTGAAATTGCTAACTCAATGTAACAAAAATTGTACAAGGTTAAAGTTTCTTTTGTTTAATGACAATACTAGAGCACATTGATTTATTAATCATTGACATGTTAAACGTTTGTTAATTTTGACATAATATAGTCATTTTTTCCCCCTCCATTTTTAGCAAGTGATCTATTATATGCACCATCCTACATACAGGATAACACATACCATGACCTTTGATATACCAGTCATGGTGCACTGGCTGGAATGAGAAATATCCTATATGCCCACTAACAGAAATTAATCCAAGACAGACTGCATCAGGCGAATGCTTTACCACTTGTCTATGTTCTGCTCCCAAAATTGTACAAAACGTACACTAAAATAAATTTCAGGGCATAATATCTAATCACTTGGCTTGAAAATATATGGACATATACCATCTATTTAAAAATGATCTGGTATTAATATATAGTGCTATATTTAAAGGAATCTTGACGTGAAACGCAACCCAGAACTAAACTTTGACACCAGTGTTGATGTAGCACACAACAGACGTGTCACAGACATGTCATTCAAGATGCAGTATGGGAAAAACTATAAAGACATCAGCAAGAAGATTACGGCACTGACGGTGATCCGACACAAGTTGATCAAGTCATCAGCTACAATCAGTTATTTGCTGAAGACCCAGTGGCCTGCACAGGTACGGCAAATAGACATGTCTCTGGTTATTAGTACCCTTCCGGTCCAACAAGAGGGGACTATAGGTTTCATCACGGTCCTTCTATCTGTCTGTCTGTCTGTCTGTCTGTCTGGCCATCCATCTGTCCCACATATAGTTTTCCAGATTTATTTTTAGAATGCCTTGAGATATTAAGCTGAAATATTGCGTACAGCTTTATCATGTACTGTTACAGATCAAGTTTCATTTACCAATTTGATTTACCAATTTTTGACAGAGATATGCTCCTTGAACTTAGGAAATATGAAAATTAGTTCTCACAGGGTTTGTTTTGCAATCCTCAAGATATTGAGCCAAAATTTTGTGTAGCTTTATTACGTACTGTTACAGTTAAGTTCAACTTTTATGGATGTTTACCCAGTTTTCTTACAATTATGGGCCTTCAATTTAGGAAATATGAAAAATTGTTAGGCCCAGTAGGGGAAATGTATTGCTTTAGCAGTACTCTCAGAATGCTTCTTTAAATTAGTGTATCTACTGAAATGTCTGAGAAATTACTTCTTTTTTTTACATGTAGATCATTTGATCATTATTCACAAAACCTGTATTACTGGATAGAACATATAGAGATAGCTAAATACCAGTCTAAAATTTTAAATTTAATAGCTTAAACATTTCAGTGACACATACAAACTGTTAGGTGTATTTCCCATAAATCCAACTTTTAAATTATAATTTTTAGCACCTAGTAAAATACCTACACCTAGTATTGTCCCAGACAAAGTGAGAAATGAGACCCAGACTTGGTCAGCCTGAAGCTTTAGCTGGTATGTACATGCTAAAGAGTTGATAGAGTGAATACTTTTGTACGTTTCTAAAACAGAGAATCAAAAGTATATTATTGCTGTATGTCTTATATAAGTGTTAATATGTAATATATATGTATTATTGCTGTATGTGTTATATAAGTGATAATATGTAATGTATATGTATTATGTATGAATCAGAATCCAAGTAGTTCATAAAAATTTGAAATAGGCCTACAACTTTTTGTAGTGTGATCATTTCTCATCATCTAAAATAAAATCTTTGTTTCAGAATCTGAATGCACAAGTGAAAGGAAACCACAAGCATGATCGTAAATACCTAAAATCGTCGGTCACAGTGAAATGTGGGAAAGGCAAAACATTTGATGCTACCTTTGATCTGAAAGATCTGAGTAGAAAACTGGTGAAGAAAACTGTCACGTTCACCTGCAGGTATCCTGGAAATGACATCAACTTCCAGTCCAGTCTTACGCAGATGACTCTGAAACATTACCAGCATAGTGCCAATCTGAAGGTTGGTAAATCCAAGTCCAGCATTATGACCGTGCTCCGACATCAGACACCCTCAGAGTACGAACTGTCGTCTGATATCACCGTCCACAACATGAAGCCGGTTCATTTGAGTGGAATGGTCGATCTCAACAGAGATGACTTCAAACTGTCGGGACAAGTTGCAACTAGAGGCAAGATCTACAGCTTCAAATCTTTACACAAATACACCAATGGATCAACAGCTAAATGCATGCTAGACGTGGCATATCCAGACAGACATGTCATTGTTGGTTTCGAAGGAAAGAAAGACGGAAATCATTTGTACGAAACAAAACTTGATGCCAAGTGGGATGCTGATAATAATCCCAATCAGAATTTACAGTTCACCAGTAAAATGAACCTGACATCTTTGTATGACATGGACACGGCTTTGACTCTGAAGTATCCAGATCGAACTGTAAAGTTAAATTTTAAAACTAGCGGATATTCAGATTATATGACTCACCTTGATTGTTCATGGCATCCAGATAAAATGGTTTCAGTTGATACCACGTGGAAGTATGAAAAAACATACCCAGATCTAATGTTAGGTACCAGCCTCAAACTAAAGACACCATTCGCATTTATTAATGATCTTGATATGAATGTGGATATTATAAACAATAAACAAAAGTTAACATCTAGTGTGGAATCTACAATGAACAACCAAAGCCATCATTTCAGTATGGACTTGACTGTTCAAAAACCAGTTTCCTTTAAACAAGCTGCTGTTATAATTAATACAGTTTCATCTGTTAAAGGAATAAGAAATGCAGCCCTATCCATTACTTATGACCTTAGTGACACTTTAAATTGCAATATTCAAGGTTCGCTAGAGAAAACTGAAACCGAATTGTCTATTGTTGGAAAGGCCAAGAGCAACAGAGCGTCAAGAGATATTGAAGGGATAATCATATTTAATTCAAATATTCCTTTTTATGAAAAGTGTAAGTTTACTTTGAAACACACTGATGACAGTAACATGTTCACCACTAATCTAGCGTTACAGATTAATACAGAGCAGTGGACATCTGATTTAAATGTGAACCACACTTTGATGGACTGGAATCTGAGGAATTCTGGCAACTTACTGATGTCATCCCCGCATGGACGTGTTGTAAGTAACTGGAATCATGCAAATACACACAGAAACGTTCAAACTAAAGTGACCTCTGATTGGGGCAACAACAAACGATTTTATCTAGAACTCACTGGAGATCATCTGTCCGACACCAGGATCAAAACTATTGGCAGGCTGCAGGTTCAGACTCCATGGACTAAGATGAACCATCTTGAAGTGGATATTCACAATGAATTCGGTGACGGCTTCTACCATGCTATTTCTCATGTTAAGAAAGAAGGGGAAAACAAACTGGTAACAGATGTCTACTATTTTAGATCAGACAGGAATGTTGATTTTAACATTGATGTGAAGACCCCATTTCACGAAAACATCGCACTTAAGCTCAACACCATGTACAAGGTATATCCAATCATTGGACATATGGAACTGGAGTGGTCTTCCAAGAAGCGTTTCGCTGCAGACGGTTCTATAGTCACTCGGTCTCTATCAGACTTTGCTGCCAATGTACGGGTTACCACTCCACTAAGAGGCTACAAAACCATTATTATAAAAGCTACAAACAGAAAGGAAGAAAAAGAATGGATATCAACTTCTAGTATTGAATATGGCATTAGGAAAACCTTGAAAATGGAGGCAAGGATGCAGTTTGAAAAACGTAAGAAGTTTTGGGTGAAGGTAGAAACACCTTTTAAAAACTACAAGAAGATGCACACTGGAATACAATACGAAGTGAATCCTCACCAGTTTACTGGTAAAGCTGAGCTGGTGGGTAACCCAGTGATTGGTAAATATGGTGGAGTTCTTATCTGGGACACTGAAAAAGATTTTAGTTGTAAGTGTAGATTAGATACAGGTTTGAAAGTATTTCCATATTTGGAAATAATAGCCAAGAGTACAAAAGGAAGAAAAGGACAAAACTCAAGAATACAAATAGAGTATTCACGGAAGAAATCTTTTATTTTCTCATCCACGTATCAGTTTACTGGACCATTATTGTTAGACATAACTGTGAACACGCCGTATCAGAAATATAAACGTATGACATTATATTTTAAGCATTCATTGGGAAGACGGAGATTTACCACTCATGTGGCAGCAAGTAGATCCACTGATAAGCTGAGTGGTGATATTAAATTCCGATGGAACAAGGACATCGATGGAACAATACAGATTAAAACACCATTTGAAGGTTACAAGTTGAGCAAGATGAGCATGCGTCATAGTGGAAAACGTCTTAATTTTAAAAACCAATGCAATTTAGAAATCCATGGAGAAAAACTGATCCAGACAGCTATTGAATTTATGCACAACAAAAAAACTTTAGGAATTATCAGCATGAAAAGTAGCAGATTTGATGATGTTAAGTTGTCATTTGACCATCAAGGTGGTCTTGCGAACTGTTTAGGAAGTGTATCGTTCTTGCAAGGTGGGGTTCCAGTACTTGATGTCACTCTTCAAAATCAGTACAAAACGAACACACTAGATACTGAACTAAACGTGAGAAGCTCACATTTTGAAGATGTCAAATTAACACTCGACCATCTTGGTAACCTGAAACGTTTCTCAACCAAAATCACAGGGTCCATGGGGAATAAAAACAACTTTCAGTTGGACACCAAATTCCATCACACTAAGCCAGTTACTGACTTCAATTCCTTGTTGACTTACACAGTTGGTGGACAGGTTAACAATGCTGGAGCTAAACTTTACAAAGATGGCACCCTGAGCAATCTTGTAACCAAACTGTCTGGAAACATTAATAAACATTTTGTAAATGTCAAGACCGCATTAATGACAGAGGGCAGTGTTGATGCATCTGTAACTATTCAGACATCATTTGAAGATTTTCAGAACCTAGGCATGTCTTTACAGCACTCTGGACAAGTGGATAACTTTGTTGCTGAAAATAGCATTCAGTATATGGATGGCAAATACATTCAAAGTAAAATTTCATTTAAGACCACTGGTCCAAAAGACCTGGATGTTAAGGTTGAAATTGAAACTCCATTTGAAGCCTACAGACATGTTGTTGTTAACCACAACCATCTTATTAAGAAACAAACATTCACTTCAGAAACTGGTTTCAATGATAAACAGTTAAAAACAAAAGCCAGTATTAAACATGCAAGCTTGAAGCACACACATGTTGAGGTGAAAATTGAAACACCTTTCACAGGATACACAGAAACTGTTCTCGAGCATTATCATATTCTGACTGCTGAATCATTCACATCTAGTTGTGGTTATAATCAACATATTATTGGGACTAAGGTAAAGTTTCCACAATTTGAACTGAAGAATGTTGATCTGATAATCGAATTGACAACGCCTTTCATTGGGTATGAGTACTCTGTGGTGGAACACAAACATCAGCTTCACGACACACTGTTCACGTCAAATACTCAGTATAACAACCAGTCTCTCAGCTGTGTCATCAGCTGTGAACATTACAGCGCTAAGTACATGGAAACTAAAATTGAAATACACACACCTATTACTGGATACAAGAACATCATGTTCCTGCACAAGCATCAACTTTTAGGCAAGTCTCTAGTCATCAATACAGAAGTAAATTATGGTGATAGCCAAAGAGGAGTTGTGGATGTATCTGTTTATCTCGAGCCCAATGTAAAAGTAAATGCAGCAATCCAGACACCATTTACATACCTCCAGGACGCCAACCTATCAGTCGAACAGACAGATGACAAGATTAGCTGTACGGGCAGTATTCAGTACGGAGGTGATAAATCAATAGATGGAATTGCAACGTTCTTTAGATCTGAATCCGACATGATAGAAGGTCATGTAACATTACACACACCCTTCACAGGGTACAAGGAAACCAAAGCAACTTGTACATATCATCTTACAAGGAATACTCTGTCCATGAAAGGAAAAGTTATTTATGGCAATGGAAGAACCATTTTAGCTGAACTAAATGCATTGAATGTTGAAGCATTGAAGTTAAATATTATCGTAAAAACACCGTTTGTTGGGTTTGAAAACAACAAATTCGTGTTTAGCCATGAAGGTACATTGTACGACTTTCAATGTCACCATGAAGCTGAACTAGCTGGTAAAGAAATACATGCTGACTTCTCTCTACTGCATGGAGTCTCCACCATTGTGAGCTTCAATATGACTACAAACAACCCCACACTGAAACAAGCTAAACTCTCTATTGTAAAGCTTGGTGATTATAGAAATTTGGAATTCAATGCTGATGCAACACTGAACGATGCATCGATGAAAGGCCATCTGTCAATGATGGTGGAAAAGGAGGTGTGTTCTACCAGCATGTCCTTCAGCAGTCCATTCACAGAAACCATTGTTGCAAGTGTCGAACACAACTGGAGGCCTACAGGATTTACTACCAAACTATCTTCTGGTGTTGGACATGACAAACATGTTTCAACGTTCGTTAATTTTATAAATCATGGAACCATGGTTGACTTAAACAGTGAGGTAACTTACGTCTGGTTGAGGTTGGCAAATCGTGCCAGCATAGGATTTCACAAAGAAGGCCAATTGAATAATGTTGTGGTCAATATGAATGGTAAATATGATTCTAAAGTAGTTGAGGTGAGTGCCGAGCTGAAAACAATTTCAGGAGTGCATGGTAAGCTTTACTTAAAAACACCGTTTGAAAAGTATCATACTATTGGGATGTCTGTTGATCATTCGGGAAATTTAAACAACTTTGCTTCTGAAGGCAGGATAAAATACATGGATGAAAAAGAAATATTTGTCAAAGTAAACCATTATCAAAATGCATGGAAGAGAATAGAAAGCACTGCAGAATTTCACATGCCAATACCGAAATTTAAATATACGAAGATTGCATACAGACACAGTAGTACTGAAAACACTATCAGCTGCAATACGGAGCTAAGTTATGGACTTGGACAGAGGCTTTCCACTGATTTTCAGCTGTCACTGTCTCCCAAATTTGATATGTCATTTGTTGTAGAGTCGACAATACATGACTATGAACTGATGGAATTTCTGACATCATATGAAAACACATGGAAAAGATACACACTGGATACTTCATTAAATGCAGGCAAAGGTAGAAAGTATGCAATGATTTCTATACTAGATTACACTGAAGCACCCATTTCGACATCGTTTCGAATTTCGACCCCTATATCAGGCTTTGAAACAGTTGAATTCACAGCAACACACATGGGCGAGTTGGCCAATTTTAGATCGACTGCAGCATTCCAATCACCATATACAGATTCCATTGTTACTGAAGCAATGCTGAAATACCAGTCTATTTTGACATTTGATTATATGATGGCTCTTACCAGTAATATTGAGAACATGAAGAACCTACGGTTTGTGGCAAGACACACAAATGATTCTGGGCACCAGCAATCTCATATTGAGATCACATGGGATCCTACAAAGAGCATCATATTTGATGAAGTCTACAAACGTGAAAATACCTGGGATGGGGAGCACCTAATTACGGATGTTTCCATGACAACACCATTTAAAATTATACAACAGACGGCACTGAAGATGGAACATGTGAGGAGTACCGACAAGTACAATGATAAGTTTGAAGTCAAATATAATGACAGACCTGCGTTTGATGTGGAAGTGGAATATTCCACAGGTCTGAGGCATGATGCTTCAGTCTCAACAAAACACCCCAGACCCATGTCACTGACAGTTCTCGGATACAAAACCGACAGTAACATGGACAGTGAGGTGATTCTGAACTGGGACAAGACCAACTCCAACAGTAACCTCCACGCTCAGGTGTTGTACATGTGGGGAAAGAACAAAGACATCAAATTTAAACTGATACGACCATCACGAACAATCGGTTTCACTGGATCCCTGAAACACCTAGAAAAACAAACCGAATGCCAAGGCGAAATAATATGGAATGAAGACAAAGGCCAAAAACTGACGTATGGCTTCAACCTGAACGACCACAGCCGAAAACACAGCACAATGTACGATGGCAGCTTGGAGGTGGGTCTGCCCATCAGGACGATGAAGGTGACTGGAGCGTACAGTGACAACAGACAAATACAGACGGTAGACGGGTCTCTGTATTGGGATGTTGACGACCCGAGCAAAGAGGTTAGCATCAGAACGGTCCTGTATCTCCGTGAGGCTACCAAGAGAGCCGATGTCACGTTCCATCTACCAAGTATTGAAAAGGTATTACTGGTATTGATGTGTACATTTATGCAAATAATTTCTTTTAAATATTAAAATGCATTGATTATAAAGCTTATACTAGTAGATGTGTGGTTGTAGTTTTAAACAAGAAATGTTGGAATAAATAAATGGATGTTTAACGACACCTGATCATGACAAATACATCAGTTACTGGATGTCAGACAAAGGTAAGTTCATTAATGAATTGATAATTAACATCAATATAAAAATTCAAAAGTTAAATATTAAAACACAGTTTTTAAAATTAGCTGTGCAAAAGTATAAGTATAACATGTATACATGTATATTTACTACTTCGAATAAAATATTTCTGATTACCCACAATTAGATTACTCAATTGGTGTCACTATTAGAGATACAGAAAACAGGTTTATATATTATATAATACACTGCCATATGATTTATAGCATTATCACCTACAGTTTGGATATATAATTCCTTTCCAGGATATCAGAATTGGAACTGAAATGACACTGAATGAGGGCAGAACGATTTTCATGGGTAAAACTGAAATGTCCTACTCTGAGGATATCAGGAAGATGCTGACCGTAATGACCAGTCTAAAAGACATGTCGGACTCCCAGTCAAGTAGGAAGTACAGTTTTGTGTTTGGTGTCAGACATCCGTTCACAGATGTTGATACTACCTTCAAATCTCAGGCCGGTTTCTCTGTTAACTCGTGTTCGTCATC
>JAECMU010435880.1:1286-14218 GCA_016106625.1 Dracogyra subfuscus
ATAATAGCCATTTGAAAAACGTATCAACGTGACAAGTCGATAAGCGTCAATTTTTCCTCTCACACACACATCGGCACACACAGTAAAAATCAACTAACCAATAAACATGGAACTAGATATACAGGTACATCGTTTCAACACATCTGAGGTAACTGCGGTTATCATGAACAATGAAATATTATTATATTATTATTTTAAAAATACAGAGATCCCTTTACTACAACCTAAACTATAACCCCAATGCTAAAAGAAACTTATGGTCCAGACAATACTTTAACACAAATAAAATATGTTATTTATAAAACAAGTATTCTAAGAGTACTGCTAAAGCAATACATGTGCCCTACTGGGCCCATCATATTTTCAAATGTAAGATCAAGGGCCTTAACTCCATAAAAAGTGGGTAAATCGCTATGAAAGTCAAACTTGATCTGTAAGAGGACAGTAACAGTATGATAAATCGAAACACAAAACTCCAGCTCAATATCTTGATGCACACATTGCAAATAAATAAGTCCTGAAAACTGTATGTGGGAGAGGTGGACTGACAGCCGGACAGAAAGACAAGCTGAAAAACAGACCGATAGAAGGTCAGAGACAAAAGCTATAGTCCTGTACGGTTGGATCGGAATAGGACTAATAAAAGAATATATCATGACAAACAAATTCTGATTAACACTTTGAACTTTTATAATTTACAAATTATTTTAAATGTTATATTCATGAATTAGTCCAATAAATTATAAAGACATATATACTATGGTAAATATAATATGGTTAGTCGCATTTGAATGATGAACATGTCATCGGTTAAAACAAACATCCACTTAGTCGACCTATTTGATCATAGTACAATTTGAAGCAGCATGTTGTTCCTAACATCATGGTCAAGTGAAAAACATGTATAGCAGTACTGGTTTCTTAACATGGTTAACATAAATACAAGTCAGTGATACAAGTTCATTATGCTGCAAACGGTCACTCGATCAAACCCTTTCAGGGTTTCTTATTGAGTTATTTCCCATCCCATGACTGATGAATCAAAAGCCAGAATATATGCTACCATGTGTGTGGGCAAGTTATAAAGAATACCCATTCTGCTCATCCGAAGCTTTAAGTGTGTGGTGGAGCGATTTCATATCTCAGGGTCTTATACTAGGTAAAGTATTAAAACTACCAATTTAAAGAACGGAGTAAAATAGTGTGTTCTACTAAATAGGGTAGCGAGAATACCTACCCACTTACCTAGCTAATGTATCTGTCTATATGGGCAGGTATTGATCTATCTCTATCTATCCCTCCCTCCCTCCCTCCCTCCCTCCATCCATCTGTCTATCTATCAATCTCTCTGATAATACTTTGTGCATGGAAACCCACACTGATAAAGAGTTTTAACTCGCATTAAAAAAAATAAAAATAAAATGTCTTCTGGTAAATAATATAAAAAAACCCTGTCAGCTTTAAAAGAATAAAACGAAAGAAAAGAAAAAAATTGGATGCAATATATGAAAGGAAAAAAACCCACCAAAAACCACACACAACCCCCCCCCCCCCAACCAATTTGACCAAAATGTATAATTAACAGCAGTTGTATAAATTGTATTCATGATGAAGAAACAACATGTTGTAAATCAGTTTGTTTTCATTATCCACAGGAAGTGCAAGTCTCATCTCTTATTAAAACAAAGTTCTTAATTGTTGTTTCTGTCGACACGAAAAATACAAAGTAACAAAACAACATAGCAATTGGAATAAAACGATAGCTGGCACAGTGCCATATATGGGTGCTGAAAAACAGAAGGCATTAATGGAAATATATGAATAATTGTCATTATCAAAGAATAACAGAGACCAACATATATGTGGTCATTAAACTTTACTTTAAAATCATTGTTCAACAAAATCCATTCATAATTTATCAACTCTGTAAAACTTTATTTCAAGTCTATATACAACAGATTATCACCATTAATTGTTTAAACTGTAGCATTCTCTTATTCGATACTGTCTAGCTATACTCACCAATTTATTCTCTATTTTAATATTTATATTACAATTAAGAAAGCATGGCTATACGAGGGCAACTCACGATAACTGTTGATAGCAATAACACAAAAGTTTATCAAGCCAAGTTTGTACAGTGAAACCACTCTAAACAGAACAACCATGGAACGACGTAAAACATCTGGTTTTACGAGGTATCTGGTTGAGAAAGGCTTACGGGAATGTTCTATACTGATATTTAAAAATAAGACTGAAAAACGTCTGGTTTTAAATGGATTTTGGTTTTCAGAGAAGACGTTTGTGTTGGTTAATGACACCACTAGAGCACATTGATTTATTAATCATCGGCTATTGGATGTCAAATAATTGGTAATTCTGACATTCTTAGAAAGGAAATCTGCTACATAATTCCATTAGTATCAATGGATCTTTTTATATGCACCATCCCGGACAAGATAACGCATACAACAACCTTTGAAATACCAGTCCAGTGTTTTTGCTAAAAAGAAATGTAACCAGTCAACAGTGGGTATGGGGGACCTCCCCCACAAAGAAAATATGTTGAATTTAGGGTTAGGGTTAAGAAAATCATACAATAATGATAAGTCATTAATTTTGTCAAAATGTTAACTTTTAAAAAAAACAAATTGGGTATGGCATCATACCCGTTTACCCTCTTGCAGAAACCCTGCAGTCCTGGTGCACTGGCCGGGAGGAGAAATAACCCAATGGGTTCACCGACGTCCCACCCAGGTTTTCTGAGGACCCAGTTTTGAGGGGTTTCACTGTTATCTTGCATTAGCAAACGATGTCATGCAATGTTGCAAGACTGCAGCTTTCAGACACCTACATTTGTTAGTGACATAGCAAACAAACATGAGGCGAGATATAAAAATGTTTATTCCTCTAACCAACAACAGTAGATGTAAGAAATTACAATCACTCCACAACTGATTAATTAAAAAAAACATAGCATGTACTATAGTCAAGTGCATTCAAAATCTATTTGAAACTGATTAAATCGTGTAACACGTTAGCAGTTAATTTCTCATTCTCACAATGTGTTATAATTACCACATTTAACTCCCAACATTTAAGGATTAAAAGCGTAACATGTGGTAGCAGTTAATTTCTCATTCTCTAGATCATGTGTTACAATGGCCACATGTTTAACTCCTAAAATCCGAGGATTAAAAGTGTAACATGTGTGGTAGCAGTTAGTTTCTCATTCTCTAGATAATGTGTTACAATTACCACATGTTTAACACTAATAACACCCAATATCTGAGGTAAAAAGAGACAACTTGTGTGAGGTATTTTCCTTCTACAGCAAATATACTGATTAAAAGAAAGGAAATTAAGTTCATTCATATTTTTCTTTCATTATAAAATTTATCAGGTAAAAAGATTGACAAACATTCTTAGGAAATTGATAATTTTATAAAACACAAAAACTAATGGGGCTTCAAAATGAATAAATTTAAATAAATTAAAGAAAACTGAATTAATATTCACGTTTACTGGTATGTTATTCAGTATATTTGCATACCTGTAGGTTCTAGAGAAGTGCTCCCATCTTACAATGACTGGATTCTTCTTTTTAACCCTCATCCCAACCATGCCCCTTCAAACTAGTCTGGGAATAATGTGTATGCACATATTCTTAAACACACATTTTTTTCCTTGCACACATGAGACAGGTTAAATGAAATGACTTTCATATCTGTTAGTCCAATAGCTGTCATATGAAGAAACAAATATTTAAGCCATATTCTTATAAACACTGGAATACATCAACACACTGACAGGGATGATGTCCGCATCTCGGAGCATTGCTCAAACAATTTATGATAAACCACAGATTTCAAAATTCCAGTGGAAATTCTGAAAATCAAAATAAAAGATACCAGACAGGCAAAGGTCTGTTCAAACCCATTAGAACACAGGACAGGAGAGCCTGTGTCCCCCACATGATGAAAATGTAAGTTTTTTTGTTCTATTCTATATACAAACAAATAATCTGGCTTATGCCCACCCTCTGACTAGACTTTGCCCCCCTTTATGTTATAGATTGTGCCAAATGTTGTTCCTCCTGGTCTGCTGATAGATGTCATTGAAAACACAAGTTTGATCACCATTTTGTAATTTCAAATTATTTTTGTGGTTATAATCCAATCAAGGTTCAAGTATGCTGTCCTGGGCACACACACACCATAGCTATCTGGGTTTGTCTGTCCAGGTCAACCAGCTGTACTGTAAAGAGAACTGGCTACAAAGGGAAATAACTCCAATGAAAAGACATGAAAATTCTGAAAACAAAACCCCAACAAACAAATCCACTACAAATTGAGCTATATCACACACAAGCACTAGTCCTTAATTCAAGTTTGAAAGCAAAACATGGACTAAGTAAACAAAGCATACATCTGAGATAATTATTATTTTCTGTGTTAAAGCAGAACAAAAAATACAGTATGTTATTTTCGTTGTACAGTTTAAAAATAACCTCAGAAACCCGTAAATTTTGGCCAATAGCATGATCAAAGTATTAGCCCATGTATACAACGTATAACTTATACAACACACAGGCAGTTGAAATATTCTTAACTGGTGAGTGATTGTATTTGACTTCTACAGAAAACTCAATAGTATTCATTTATCGATATACTTGGATTACAGATTTCACTGGATTATTGTTCTTAACATACAAAATTAACTTTAAAAGATTCTCCAAGCCCCAACATTATTATACAGCAAAACTAACAAATACTTGCATTACTACAATGTGTGCCTGTGTAAACTGTGTCAAATATTATTCTATACTCCTCGGTCCTTGAATTCACAGGCAAAACCTGGAGTAGACAGCACACTGGAATTCAGAGTTCAGTGAATTTTAATTATTATGAATTTTGGGGAAATTAAGAAAGCAGTGACTTATTTTTTAATATTACATGTAACATTACAAATATATTTGTTTCCATGGACTAACCATTTCTATGACTGGTGCATATAAACCACAAAAGAATCAGGGTCACAAAGGTCTCCTAGGTTCTGTCAGACAACAAAGCATCATCATCGCAAGTATTTTAGCATTGCACTGTGAGATCACAAAGTTTCAGGAGTTTAGTGAATTAGGCCCCTGAACTGAAAGTTCAAACTTAGAAACCAGTATTTCTCATACGACTTGTTGTAACTTCCTTCAAATAAATTTTGGAAAAGAGGGGTTGCTCTGGAGTACCTGGGGTCCACTTGTGACCTACATTATGACCTCTTATAAATACAGCTGAAAAAGTCAAGGAGCAGATCTAAGACAGGACAAGGTGTCTGTTCACCACTTGAGATAACAAATTCTTTTTCTTCTTCAGATTACACATTCTGAACTTATATAGAAAGCTTAAATTCATTTACAATAATGCATTTAAACATACCAGTTTTTGTATCTCATGTAAACATGACATGCTTTAGTCTATGAGGGTAGACTAGTTTTGTGCTGACCTGAACAATCTCAGTGGGTAAAGAGGTTCATTTCTAGAATTCACATCAACAACAACCCCTTCGGAAATACTAGATTCACTCGTGTTAGATCTGGACTCTAAACTTGAGCATCCAGTCCTGACTAATTTTGTATAAGTACTGAATAAAACGATTAGATCACACACAGACACCTGCACATACAGATATACCAGTCTAGTCTCCATTAGCAGATCGAACTAAACCCAGAGTTATACTATGTGTCCAAATGACCTTTCAGTCAGAACCACTGCTCAAAATAACTGTGCCAGTGTGGATTAACCAAAAAGAAAACCACCAAAAACAAAAGAACAAAAAGGAATGACTGCTCATGATGAAAGGTCAGCTGGACAATATATGATACTGGCACCATGTGCACTAGTTATAAAACTTTTAAAAGTGTAGACAGGTACATGTACAAAGGTTGGTTTTAGGGACCAAAACCCCCCAGCTCAAGCAATTTTTAATTTTTTAACATGTATTTTCTAGGGGTGCATGACTCGACCACCCCCTGCAAACATTCTGAAACACATGCCTGCTAGACAAAAAAATTTAGTAACATCTTAGACCTTATATCTTAGTAATGATTACACACTGCATGTGTGTGGGAGGGATGTCATTAGAGCTCTGAATCTAGACTGTAAAGTTTTACAAGCACTTAAACATATCACATAGATCTACTAACAGAGACTGATGGAGATTGGCAGTAAGATGAGACTTCAAACAGGACTGACAAAAACACATCCATTCACACACTCAAACACATGCACACACACGTGCACAGCATAAAGTTCTTTTAAAAGGTTTTTGATAAATTACACACCGTCGGAACACCGTACATACACCTCTATATTTACAACTGTACAGACACAATTTAAAAAGAACCAATTCTTCATTCGTTAGAGGCTAGTGAGTTAGTAAATGTTAACTGCTCAGGAAGGTGTGTGGACTGGAGTCGTCTTCTGATTTACTTTCTAATGAGAACGGTGGTATTTTACAGTCAAACGACGTCCCATCTCTTCGCTCCATTTTGTAAGTGCCCCTGGGGAAAATTAAAATAAATGAAAACAATTTTAAATTTTCACATGGTTTGAGCAAATGTAAATTAAAGCTGAATTTGGAAAATACATTTAATTAAATCAGCAAATCATTAATTTAAAAATAAATAAGAGAGACTAATTTTGTTAAAAAATGTTGGGTAACTTCAATCTAACCACCAATATTCTGACAAAATTTGCCAAATTGCTGGTATTTTTTAAATCTGTCTTAAACCATGAATTCAGTTAATATAGTTTTAACTGTTGATCATCAAATCAACAAATGGAATCACTGCAAACCTGGAAATACATGAGTGTATATAAGATGCATGTCATTTGCTTCCAACTTCAAACTGTGAATTTATATGCACACATTATTACTCTTGCAGACAGCTTGATGTGCATTGCAAATATCAACAGGTGTTTGTGATATTTGCACACCATGAACATATGCTAAACAGACCCAAGTCGCAAAATTACTCCAGTTTACAATAAATAGGAATTTAGTCAACACAGTTCATAATTAATCAGAAAGATAATTGTGAACTAAGATGTTTAAAGGAGGGGACAATCAAGGCATTTGACCCAGTATGCGTATTCAATGATATATAATGCACATTATTGTTTAATATCAACAAGTATAATCATATAGTTAATTAACAGTTAAATGTGACAGCTATTATATATAAAGGGCACAGCCATTTTGTACCATCCCAGCGAATACGCCCTCTGGCAAGCTGGTGGTTACATAATACCTAACGTGTCACATCTGGAATTTGTCTTCGAACTGAAGAAACAAAACATACCTGATTTTCGCGGTTGCATTGCAATATTCTATAATAATAGTCATCCCAGTAAGCCAGTAACAATTATATATTATATTTAATATGAAATAAATCACCATTGTGAAAGTATTGAAATAACCGCATTATGGTTTGTACATAAATTAACCCACGTACCGAAATAATAATCGGAGTGTTTTCTTAGTTAATTGGTCATTTCTTTACATGGCCTGTACCTGTGATTCCTGATTGGCCAGTGTATATTTAGATGGTCCCCAGACACTGTGTATAAACACACTAACAAAATGTGTCTCTTTTAAGATCACAGGGCATTGTGTGTTAACCATACGGACAACCTTCTAATTGTAATCGATCAGCTGTCTCGCTTTATTACTGTAAGTAATTCTGTAAAAACCTTGATTAAGTAGACTCCCATCTAAAATCACAAAACTGACCAATTACATAGTCCCAAAGAAAAGAAAAGTATCACTTGGGTATCGTGAGTAGTCATTTTTGCTCGAACATAGTATACCAATAGGCTTATTAATATGCATTTTGTTGCCCCCAGTTAGCAGGAATAATCATGGCTTTTTATTAACTCAAAAATTATGCATTTTTCATTTGTTAAAGCGTCAGTATGTGTTGGTGGTTCGGGTATGCACCTTTCCAACACATAAATCTCTTGTTTGAGTTTACTCTACTTTTAATGAGTTTTTATTTTTCAGCAATTAATTTGATTAAGGAGGACTGAATTTGACTACATATTTTAAAACATAATTCATCAAAATGATGATTAAATCTTTTATACAGTTTAAAACACTGGGTTTGGGTAATACTGCTTTTCTGCTGGTGGCAAACTGGGATCTGCAGTGAAATAACGAGCAATGTAAAGAAGGTATCGCAGCAATAGCACAGTAATAGTACATAAAATGAAGAAAGGTTTGTGACTTGCCACATGTGTCCACTGGGTGCTTGTAGAGATACATGGCTGCTATACTGAAATGCTGGCTGGTCTTTTGATAAAACAGGTTCCTGAAATAAAACAGAAGTTTATATAATCACATACACTGAAAAAAAAAACCTTTGCTCAAACATGACAGTCAAACTTTCATTAACAGTATTTGGTTTGTCCATAACTCTTAAGTATTTGGAGTTTTTCTAAGGCAGTCCAACATGTTCTGTAAGAAATCTTATTACAGTGAAATCCCTCAAAACCAGACCCTCAATAAACGAGAATTCCCTAAAAACCAGACCCTAAGGAAACCGGAATTCCCTCAAAACCAGATGTTTTACACAGTCCCGTGATTTGAGTATCTTTTAACACTAAAATTTACCCATCTGAACTGAAAACACCTCTAAACTGCACTGGATGAAATTATCCGGTCCCATTGTGTACTTTTAATGCACATTTTACCTCAGAAAACCGGATGGTCACTCTGACGTCAATCAATACTGCATTTCTTCTACTTTGAACACCCACTACACTGATAATGTGATTGCATACAGAGCTAATTACATGTGTGCTTGCTCCAATGTCACCGTTGTGCAGTTGACAAATACCAATTACGGAATTAATTAACAGCTTTGATGTTTAAATAATTGGAGAAAACACATGTACTCCCTTTATCCTGAGCTCGATTGTTACAAAGTTGATTGAGCTCCATTTCATAGCCTACATGTACATCTCACGATAATCGCAATAAACGGCAAAGCAACTAGGAATTTAATTCATTTTTCCAATTGTTTTTTTTACTGTTGTTGTTCTTTATCTTTGCCAAGTTTATTTAACAAAATAAAGAGTAACCAAGAGTAAAATTGTTTGGCTCGGTTTGGTGGTAAATTTGAGTATCTTTTGGTATCTACTTTGGACATGTCCGAACGTCCAGCAAAATGATGCCATATTGAATTATCTCTTGATGATACACTTAAAATAATTTGAAAGTTTACCTGTGGTTTTTTTTCCCCAGTTTTATTAGTTACTATATCAGTAGAGAACACTAACCAACAAATTGTTTACTCAATACTGAAATCTCTGTAAACTGGATACCCCTCAAAACCAGACATTTTACTTGGTCCTATGGCTGTCCGGTTTTGAGGGGTTTCACTGTACTTGTCTTATTAAGCCTCAAATTTCTCCCATCCCAACATGTGCTCTGTGCACATAAGGAACCCTTGTTTTGAAAGGAAAAATGTAGCAGGTTTTCCCTCTAACACTATTGGTCAAAATAACCAAATGTTTGAAATTCAATAGTCTATGATTAATAAATCAATGTGCTCTAGTGGTGTCATTAAAACAAAGTTTAACGTTTAATTAAACCTCAAAATCAACATAATTATAATACACCACAGATATAAATACTACAACACCTCGCTTTAAAAAGTCATCAAAGAAAATAGGAGCTGTAGTCACTAATTTTAGTGAGACACTGCGGCATGGTTCAAACAAAATAGTAACTGGTACACGTATTCAATACAAGAAAATTTACCGACTAGATAAAATGCTTTATGGCAAGTCCTGTAACACATCTCACTGATGTAGCTATTAACATAACTTGATTGCCCACAAATATCTATTTATCATAGGTGAAAACCGATATCATACAATAATTATATAAATGTATGTCGCTGAAACAGTCCGACCAAACAGCTGTATATTAATGAGTAGTCAAGTAAGTCGAGTACCTGCCCAACCACCCCACGACCGCGGACAGTCTCCAGCGTTCCTGACAGACTGAATATTCTCCAGTGTCGTTCTCGAAGCTGTACAGTGTCATCTCCAAGGTTCTCCAGCCTCACACAGTACCGCCACTGTCAACACACAAACAAAACAAATAGCATTACACACATATATGATTATTCTAGACAAATGACAGTTTAAAGAACAGCTATATTCACATATATTCAGTAAAAGATAATCACTGTAGCAGGCATTGATTTTGGGGAATTTTGGTTATTAATCCACTGAAATCGTAATATACTGCAATATAAATATTTTGAGATTCCATCTCAAAATCGTACACTACAGATTCAAAATTTGGGACATGTAGTAGCAAAGAATAGTGATAAATTTGCAGCATGACTGTGGTGTAATAGTTTCATAACATGTAATTTATACAAGACTTGTTTTGAAGCTATACATTAACTATACTTTATGCTTAAATTTCTTAATAGCTATTTGTTGAATTATTTATTTGCGAAGCTGCCAATTCATGTTGTATTATTTTTTTTTTTATAATCCTCCAAAAGGTTATGTTAATGAAATAAAAAAAATTGAATTTAATCGTGAAATTATTATTATTTTATTTTGTCCAATGGGACTACTTTTTAGCACGTATGGTTTAAGTAATCTATTTACAGTCGGCCAAGAATGGAAGGGAGCGATGGCAATATAAAAGTAACAAGTAGGTGTATTTTTGCTTTAGTCACTAAGTGGGCATGAAAAAGAATCAATCACTGTTGTCAGGTATAAATAATTGAATTCCAACCCATGGGACAAAACATTTTGTAAGGGCTTTGGTAAACCTTGGCCCTCACAAAACATTTTGTTCATTGGGTTGGAATTCCCTTATCTATACCTGACAACAACGGTGATAGATTCTATTAAACTCATTGGCTTGACGTCAGAAGGATCTATCTATCTATCTATCTCTATCTATATCTATATATATCTATCTATATCTATATATATACATATACAGTAGAATCTCATTGGCTCGACCACACCGCAATACTCAAATCAAAAATGAAGTCCTGAGTTTTTGTTCGGTAAATCCTTATTTTAACTAATGATTGGTCGAACACGTCCAGAGTTGGCTATAAGCCTTTGCACAGTTGGTTATTACAACCTTCGGATTAATTATTTAGGTGGAACAAGCTATTGATGAATGGGAGAATCACAACAATAGCCATACAATCCTTTCTTTACCATACCTGTCATGTTGTGTGTTAAGCAGCTATCGATTAGGATCTTTCAAGTACAGCTAGTGTTACAGTACCTGTTCGATGAACCATGATACCAATCAAACAATTAGTGCACAAAATGGCCTCGGCGTTACTCAACTATCAGACCAGTTTTTAATGAAACAATCGGTGAGTTACTCAGCTGTCATCACTTCAGCAACCACACATTTCAGTAATACAACAAGGGTTTCTGCATCACACAATTGGAGTAATGTGTAATAAATTATTTCACTCTGATATTTTGCAATATAACACCTTGATGTAATTTTTAATTTTGCAGTTACCAAAATAATATGGATCTAATTCAACTTTCTAACTGACTGGGTTCGAGCCAATGGGATTCAACTGTATATTAAAAACAGAAATCAATGACTCACCCAGTATACATGAGTTTGTTGTGATTCCTGAAAATATAAAAAATGAAGAAAATTGAGAATAACAGTAAGCACATTTATCAAAGGCTGTCAAGTGTACAAAGGCAAGTTACAAGCATTTAGTTGTGGAGAATAACAAGCATTTAGGTGATATAACATAACATTATCTTTTAAATTATCCTTATTCCACAATCTATGGGGTCAACTAATTATGAGTTGTACAGCCTAGATGTTGTAGAGCACAGCTAATGTGTGTTTATCACTTTGATACATTAAACAATTACTGTCTTCATCTTCATCTTGTGTATTTTGTTTTAAATAAGCACTTCATTAGCAGTAATATTAAACAAATTAGAACAATTTCAAAATTTGATCATGACTTGGACACATTTGCTTTTAAGTCTGACAATGGGGTCTGAAGTCAGACATACCTATTTTTTTTACAGATCTTGTTCACCCTTAAGAGTACAAAATAAACATTAAATACGTTTGGATTAATTTAGCATGTAGAAAATAAAACACTCTTCATTTCACTTAGTTTCCATTTCCCCCCCCTACCTTACTGTTTGTTTGGAATAATTCATTAAAGAGTTAAACACTGGCATTATGATCAAAACACACATTGTGACTGATATCACAACCATTTTGTTAATTTCCCAACTAAAACACTTCATACCTTCTATATAAAAAAATACAACTAGGCACTGTCTGGCTCCTAGGTGGAAAAGTTAATGCAGAGGCCTGCACTGACATGTTGATCAAAAGATAAATACAAGTTCAAACATACCTTACAGAGAATGAATGAATGAATGAATGAAGTATGTGATGATCAACATAAATTTACAATTTAAAAATTATTAATAAAAATAGTGTAGACAGCTATGAAAGAACCTTACAGTTAACAAGTAAGAGATAAAATGAAAGATCTACCAAGTAAACTGATTTTACCCTGCAACCCATGTAAAATGGAATAACTGTCACTCGAATGTTCTCCGTTGTTTCTCGATGCACGTCAGACAGCTGTAACCACGGGTGATTTTTCTCCTGCCAGGCCCGTAATGTCTCACGAGCCAAGAAAGGAGGATCTGGAATTATAAAAAAACAAAAGTGGACTCAGACAGAGCCAAGGAAAACACGTCCAGACCGTAAAGCGAAGTGAAAAAGAAGGAAGATACAGTCATGTGACCGGAACTAGAGAGCAGTATACAGTAGAAGAATTTAGGCCATCCCATTGACTGTTGGGATGTTCGAGGGGGGGGGGGGGG
>JAECMU010435883.1:622-11046 GCA_016106625.1 Dracogyra subfuscus
AGGTTACTACTCTTGGAACAGTATTATTTACAGTAATCTTAGCAAAAAGATGTCTTCACACTTCACACGTCGAATTCAGGATAACATTGCCCCCTCCCCTGCATTGTTTTCTGCGGACGCCCATGGATGAGATCTATACTATGCGAGTGCCATAACTAAATAGAACAAATATTCCTTGCTCAAAAAGTGGTATGGTCATGGCTGTACCGGTTGTACCACTTCTGACGCCCTTGAAGTTTATGGAGTGCTGTGTATGTAAGTGGCCATTTAAAATCAGACTTACAGATTTCATTGAGTACAATAACAAGAGTTACTTCCCTTTGGGTTTGCTTGTTTTTAGGCTGAGGAGGTTCGGATGAGAGTTCAGATGAACACCCTGCTGAAGCATATGGAGTTTCTGGTGGTGCAAAAAACAAAATAGAAAAAGGGTCCACTTGATTCATATTCGAACCCCCCAGGTCCAGATCACGCTACACCGCTGGTGGTACTATATATACATTACCGTTAGTGGTAGATATATATAGAGGTTATTGCCAGTGTTTCGGTTTCATTAATATCTTATATTAGGAATGAAAATAGTTTTATATGATCCTCTGGATACGCTACCTATTATATGATACAAAATATTATGCACTTTATTATTATTTAATGAAAAACAAGTTGACAAATTTAAACACATTTTAAAAATAATTTTGATATAAACTGTAACAAATCTTAAAATTAAGTATATGCATGTGACTGTTGAAATAAAATTTTTTTGGAGAATTTCAGGTAAATAAAGTAGTTATGGATCACTGGTCAGTGCAAGTGGTTTACACCTACCCATTGAGCCTTGCGAACACTCACTCGAGTTTTGGGAGTCGATATCTGGATTAAAAATCCCATGCCTTGACTGGGATCCGAACCCAGTACCTACCAGCCTTAACCACTGCACCACTGAGGCTGATACTTTTTACGAGACTAGAGTCCTATATAATGATTGCGAGCCTCAGGTTCCCAAACTCATGTCATGGTTAGGCCATCGGTCTACAGGCTGGTAGGTACTGGTTCGGTGCTTACCAAACAATTATAGTTGATTGCCACACCATTTTCGTCTACCACAGCCTGTAGTGGTTTGTTTTTTTCCCCCCAGAAATGATATAAATCAGGGCTCGAAATTAATGGTGGCCATACAGCAAATTATGACTAATTCCGTAGTCGGATGTTTCATTGCCCAGTGCCATAATGATATAGCTTTAGTTAAATGAGTCGAATGTGTCTTTAAGTAAAAGTTCCTTCCTTCTCTCTTTAGTTTGTGATAAATAGAGAATTCGTCACAAGTATTTTTTAATATGGAAAATATCAACCGAGTCTATATTAATCGGTATTTGTCGAGACATACTGATTAACTAGACGAGGTTGATATTTTACATATTAAAAAACACGAGTAGCGAATTCTGTTTATCCTATAACGATTTAAAAATAACAATTTAATTAAATTTTTGTAAATCACAGTACTGTCAGAAGTAGACACCATTGACAATATGACGTCATCACGATTAGCACATATTAGTTTGACGTCACACATTTTAAATAAATCTTTAAAAACGGTACGCTCAAATACACGGGTCTTGATGGCTAGTAAGCAAATGGCCCATCCACGACAACATGTGACCTCGAGACCTTGCAAATTTGCATACCATTATTAACCGGGTTAATAAAGTAAATTATCACATGAGTTTATGACATGGATATGATGGGTAAGTTATAGGATAAAGTTGATTATATACCTTATGAAGTCTGTACTTGTTAGGGCGGAACATAGCTCAGTGGTAAAGCACTTGCTTAACGTGTGGTCGGTCTGGGATCGATCCCCATCTGTGAGCCCATTGGGTTATATTTCTTGCTCCAGCTAATGCACCATGACTAGTACATCAAAAGCTGTGGTCTATGCTGTTCTGCCTGTGGAGTGGTGCAAACAAAAGATCCCTTGCTACTAATGGAAAAATGTAGTGGGTTTTCTCTCTTAAGACCCTGCACTTGTTGTAACCTCGCCATGGTGCAGGGTGTAACATTCTCTTTGAAAATGGCCAATACAGCACAAAATTTAAATTTTGAGTAAAAGTCTGTATCTATATGTGATATTTGTATATTTACACAGTTCTTTACACTGTTTTTATTTAAATCGTGAATTCTTATATTGATGTTGATTACCACTTTATTTGTTTGCATTACCATAGTTTGACACCTAATAGCCGATGTATATTGTCGTGCTGGGGTGTCATTAAACATTCATTCATTCATTTATTCTCTCCAAGACTATGTCAGAATTACCAAATGCTTGATATCCAATAGCCGATGATAAAAAAACCTATGTGTTTTAGTGGTGTTGTTGAACAAAATAAACTTTAACTTAACTTGCATAGTGAATTTTGATGCAATATAACAAAATGGAAGTGATTTGAAACATTATAGAATAACTTGTCATAAATTTTTATATTATATTTGAATTTTTTTTTTTTAGATTCCTGCCTCACCAACCAAAATGGAAGTTAATTGAAACATTTTAGAAAAAACTTGTCTTAAAAGTTTAAAATTTAATTAAAAAACATTTTTCTTCAGATCTGTGACTCACCAGAGGTCTTTGAAATCAAGTGATCTTTGACCGCGATGGAGTCCAAAACAATTGAGGAAATCACAGAAAGAAAGAGTGATGCTTTTGAACCACTAGTCATCATAGAGTTTACATCTGGCACCAAGCAGGCAGCCATAGAATGGCTGATGGCTCATATTCAGGAATCAAAATTGGATGGAGGTGCAGAACTGGAGGTTAAAATGATGGTTCCAGAACATCACCAGGTAGGTTCTTTCACTTACCAAACACCACCACCTCCATCAACACTACTGGCAGGGACTTAATTTTTCTTTATTTAATACTTATTTAAAACAAATGTCTGGGTTTTGCCAGAGGATACGAAGCATGGTTGAAAATTAACATGAAAATCATAGTCACCAGCAGAGTCAGTTGAAGAAAAATCTTACTGGCCCTTCTCAGAATCTGAACTAGTCCTCCAATTATCTCATTGAAATTTAACTGCACAACCAAAATCAAAACTGGAATGTTTTTTGTTGAATAATAACCATGTGATCACTGTGTATATAGTCCATTGCGTCAAAAGAAAACCAATGAAGGCATTTAACTTCATAATAAATCAAGTTAAATTTCATATGAAATTTTTTTATTAATTGTTAAACCCATACCATCTCAAATGAAATTTAAAAAAAGGAAATCCAGTATAAACAAAAATGTTACTTTACAAAGTACCATTATATTATACATATTAAATCTCATTTTTAATACATGGGTGAAGGCAAAATGCTAGAACAGCCAAGGTATGCTGCTTGACTTGCATTATCTCTGAAGTAAAAAAATAATGCAGTATAAAGAGACCAATGGTAGAACTGTAAATGCTTTAGTAAACTAGTCTGGGAGTGGCAGTTCTCTTTGTGGTGATATAAGAGGAATAGAATAAAGTTTGTGGTGAAATCCCCAGTAAATGATTTCCTTGGGAGTGGCTGTTCTCCCATAGACAAGGCACAAGATAGAGATCCATGAAGTCATCCACCATTTTTTCAAATGCCCATTCGGCTCAGTATAGTACGATAAGGCCCTGATCATGTATTACGGTTGTGTCATTCAAATTACCTTGGATGTTCCATCAGTTGCCTTAAAACCTGGATCAGAATTTTTTTTTTTTTGAACCTATGCCATTTGATTGTAATTTGTAAAGAATTTTAATTTTAATTTACACTCAACTTTTATCCCAAATAAAATGTTATTGGAGATGGTATGGTGTTAAAACTTAATAAATAAATATATATAAATTTTATCTTTATTCATTATTTTGGTGCTGTAAGAATATAGAATGTGTTCTATGTCTTCTGCTGCTAGATCTGTAGTATGTTTTATATCTTTTGATTCAGTATCGGTGTGTTTCTTTTTGAAATAGTACCATACTCACCAGACCCTGAAGTCAGTGGTCGGCCAATGGACTACCTTTGTAAAATTCTTAGTTGCCCTTGGCCAATAAAGGTTGGCATGGCAGACTGAGTGGCAGCTAATTTTCAACCCTGTCGAAGCATTTAGTGTTAAAAAGAAATTTAACTTTGAGTATTGCAGTGAAACCATTTACCTTTATTTTTAAAATGCCAACAGCAAAATAGTTTCGGCTTTCTTAAGGTGTAGATAAAACTTTCTACAGTGACAATAACATTTTAGAGTGAAATAGTGAAATTGATAACACTTTTATTTCACTGATATATATATACATGTATATATATATATATAGAATACCAGGTTACTACGTTTTGATATTGTTGTTATTTGGCGAGGTTTAGATAATGGGGTAACAGGTGAGCAAATGACAGATAAAGCAAAGTCATATTCTGCTACTAGCAGAATGTGACTCTTGATGTCAATCATATGAAGTCACATGCCTACCTTACAAAATCGCTCATTTGACCTCTAGGTCATCGTACAATATGGCTGAATTAACAGAAATAATAAGCTTTTCCCCTTAATTTGTATGGTTTGCAGGATAAATATAATAGCTTGTTAATTACGTCGGATATCTGCCTTATCCTGTTCAGGATGAATGAGAAATTTTGCTCAGCAGAGTGTTGCGGAATTTCCCATTCTTACCGTCACAGAATAAAGAAGATATCTGACGTCATTACTGAGCTATTCTCTATTCCATGTGGCTTTTGGCTAGATATGACTAATGTTATCAGTCATGTGGCTAAACGACTAGTTTGAGTAAATGGCCATAACATAATTATAGTATATTGAATGAGTTTCCATTTCGTATCATGTTTAGGTGAAATAATTTTCATTTAATTTGTAACACTCATCTTGTTTCATTGACTTTCCTGTAAGGTTGTGGTGCACTAATAGATGACGTCGTCATGTGATGTCAAACGTCTTACATCCCACTTGGCATTCTTGTGGAATGTATCACTTTGATATTTGTAACCATATGTGTAATAATACACATATTCTACTTGATTGTATGCTTCACTAATTATTACTATAATTACATTACATGGTTACTTTTTCAGACTGATTCTGAAAATGTGGTAAGACTTAAGCTACATGCATATTTCTTGGACATGTGCTTTTTATTTATTGATTGTTCATGCTCCCATATAGTTTTTAGAAATCCCTTGTTATGCTATTTTTGTGTGAAATCTCAAATAGAATTTATAAATGTACATGTAAATACAGCGTTCGTGCATGCTTGCAGTGAAAATACTACATGCATACTGGGTTTCTCCAGGTTTATTGGTTGGTTTACATAATGCATCTATATTAATGGAATGTTTCTTTCTGTTTTTTAATAATAATAAAAATTATTAAAAACAGAAAGAATTGTATTGAAAACATACACATACACATATACATATATATATATTACAGTTTACAAGATAACAGATGCACTAATTAATTATTTTAAAAAAGAGAGACATTTATGAGACTATAGCTAGTAACACACCTGATTATGATTAAACTTTGATTGGGTGGTACATGTATTTGCATGTATACACATTCCTGTCCTGGACGGAGGACTGGTCAGTGGTCAGTACCTGCATCCAAGACTGGCGTGTGCTATAACAGCTTGTTCGAAATGTGCACTTTAAAACTCTTGACCGTTAAATACAATATTGACCCTCTTGTTGCACGGTTTTTGCGTTTTAGTCCTACCTCAGCATAATTAATGTTACGCTTCCTTACCACACAAATACCTTTCCCCATGCAGCACTTTGTTTTTGACAACTTGTTTAACAAAACTTAGTGATAACATAAATTACAGACCTGCAGGGCCCGTTCCACAAAGCAATCTTAATGATAAGATCACCTTAAATGCATAACATTTCAATTTATTTCCATGCTTATATCCAATTAGTGTTTAAGCATACTGTCCTTGGTATACACATCAGATATCTGGATTATCTGTCCAGGACAGTGGGTTCGTTGTTAATTGTTAGTGATTAGTGAGAGAGAAGAGGATGTAGTGGTCTTACACCTACCCAATGAGTCGTTAAAACTTGCTCTGGGTGGTAGCCGGTACCTGACTGCGAATCCTGTACCTACCAGCCTTGTGCTTTATACCAGCCTTATGCATAACAACCTAATGCCACTTTATAAGTTTAAGGTGATCTTGGTACTAAGATCATGTCGTGGAACGGGGCCCAGCTTGCTCTGACTGGCACATAAAATAACTTTGCACAGTATTATCAAACATACATATTACATATATTTTCTTGTTTAGAATATCAGTGTCTGTATATTCCACGTGTTTCTGGTCGTCTTAATATTTGTAAGAAGCCCAAACTAGATTTTATCTTCAAATAATTTTGTATGTACGAAAAAATATATTTTAGGAAATAAAATGAAATGTAACCTAGTATAAATATTAGAACGATCAGAAACACTTTTAATACACATCCACAACCACAAAATATTTGATAATTAATTACATTTGTTAAAAAGTCTCAGTTAGTCGATAACGTCTTAAAAATTGCATCAAACTCAGGAAAGTCTCTTTAATACATAAAAAATGCTAATTTATCCCATCCACCTGTCAAGGATCTTAAAATTCTATTTTCAAAAACAACAATGGGTTTTGATCCCCCTCTATTAAAAATCCTGGATCTGCCCCTGACAGATCTGTTGCAGAACAAAGCCAACGTTGTTACTGCTTGTATGGTACAGTACATGAGAAAAACATGAAAATGTAATGAAATTTGTTTTAATGTTGACATGGTTTATACATATCATTAAAGTCGTTGAGTTTGAAAATGTTATTTTCCAGGCCAGAAAAGTCACAAGATTTTAAGTTAGGTTTACAATAGATTTTCAATTAAAATAACGAGATGAATATTTGAAGTGAAAACATTGTACTACTAATAGACCTATGTTGATAATTATAGAAAAATACTTTAAAAAGTCATGAGATTTGGTTGATGGTTGATATCAAACTATGAACCCTGGTTGTATACAAATTTGCAAAATTGTAAATATTTTCAATTTTAACACTGATATGATTTACGTTTTAAAAAATGTCTATAAATTTCTAACTACAATAGCTGCACATTTCAGGCTCTAATCTAGATGAAAGCATAAATTTTGATGGCTTGATTAACACCTGCATGTGTTAAGAAATACTTGTATTGCCATGACATTACAGGCCTTGACCTTAAGTTTTTTCAGTGGTAGCCCACCGGGCTACTAGGTTATAAAATCTAGTAGCCCTCAGTAAATCTAGTAGCCCTCAGTCGGAAACCACCACCACCAAAACCCCACTTTTTCCCTCTCTTTTTTTTAGACCTAATCTCATAATGAAGGCTTACAGAATATTATTGAGACACTTCATATGGTTTTTCACGTGCAGAACTTAGTTCGAACAGATGTGATTCTTAAGAAAAGTATTTTAATGTGCTAATTGTACGATCCTGAAGATCGATATTGCATATTTTAATACTTAAAATGGCTTTAACAATCTTTAATAGGTGTCATTTAGAAGAATCTTAACAAAACTTGCCTTTATTCTAAATAATAGCAGTTTTTATTGATGACAATAAACTTGTAAATGCCGTGAGCCAATTATCCCAGACAGTGGATCGCCATGTGTGTTTGTGTTATCACGTGACACAATCAGATGTCTTTTTGAACGAGGATATCATGCAAAGCAATAGTAAACGATAAGAGAGATTTAATTTAAAATAATTTGTAAGAAAGATTAATATTTTTAACATTGAAAACATTCGTCAATTTATACATGTTTTTAACATAATAATAGATTTTAATTTTGTAAACAATAATCTGATAATCTGCATAGGTAGCCTAGAAGAAAGAAAAAACAGCAATTGAGTTATGGTTTAGTTTAGACTTCAGCTGGCGGCAAATAGTCTTGATAATACAAGGCATTAGTTATAAGTAGGCATCAAAACAACGGGCCGTATTGTTGATGGTCAAAATGACTACGAATAGATAACCTATGACCCAAATAGTGATTCTATGACCCGTACAAACCCTGTATATCTGGCCACTAAATTAAGTACTTCAAATTCTTTATATTAGTCAATTAGCTATGTTAAAAAAATAATACCACTAACAAATATATTCCTTTGTTTCACTGAATCATATTGCGCAACTGCCAACTGTTGGTCAGACTAGGGGAGCAATTAACAGCTCGTGGCAGTAGAGAGCACGCACATGAAAGGATGGAATTTCAGACACCGATGACTTAAACGCCTTGCTGATTGTGGAGTGACTGGACATGTCAAAACATTCGGTAGACCGGAGGACTACCGGGGTTAGACAACTGGTAGTCCGAGTTAGAAATCAGTAGCCAAAACACCCTGGCTACCGCTAAGGTCGAGCCCTGCAATAATAGTTTAGGTTATTTTTTTCATACATGTACATCATATCATTTACTTCTTTGAGCAAGTTTATCCTGAAAACTGTTTAATATAAAAAAGTATGTTGGAAAAATCTAGGATTTGTTTTTATTATTGTACACCAAGAATGACAACCATGTGCTAGTGTGAATAATATTTACATGCTCATATACCACTAGAGTTTCAAGCATGTCCGTCCCGGGGCCTGTCTCTGGGTAGCCAGTGATTTGCTCCGGAACAGAGCAAAATTAAGGAGACAGTTTTGAAATTTACATTCAAAAATTAAATAATGGGCCTTTAAAATTTTGATGTGCATCTCTAATTAATATAATGTCATGTCAAATCCCCAAGTCAAAATTTCAACCACTGATGTTGGTCTTTTTGTCTATTTATAGAGTGTAGTATCTTTAATGAAGTCAGATTTGTTTTCTTTAAATATGATTTCCAGCATGTACCCAGGCTTTATGATTGTTGAACTTAATCCACAACATCTACACGTGTAGTATGAATATGTTTCCTACGTACAATTTAGAATTTTACAATACTGTAGCCCAACATCTTAAGGCTAGTGTTTATTGTTTTTCTCTTTATTTTTTATTTTTTTATTTTATTTAAAAAAAAAAAAATTTAACGACGCACTCAACACATTATAATTACGGTTATATCGGCGTCGGACATATGGTTATGTCGAGAAAAAACCCAGTGGTTAGCTGACGGGGATCGATCCTTGACATCAGGCGGGCACTGTACCACTGGGCTATGCTGCCCACTTGTTTTTCTCTTGGGAAAGAAAGTTCTTATCTTTATAATATCTTACTTCTGCGATATCATTGTTATTGTTACAAAGTAACAGTATGAGACATTTTTAAAAATAAAAGATGCATACATAATATCATATAATAGATTCCTAATACACTGAAGTACCGGTACTAAACAAGCAATATGATACTTAAAAAGAAAAAAAAAGAAAAAATTAAAAAAAAAATTAGTATGTTTTTTAAACCAATATATGAAATTAATTATCTTTTAAGAGGCAATGGGAAGCCATTTAAAAAAAAATGTTTCTGTATCTTATGTAAACCAGCAAGTTTGAAGTTGTAAAGTGGGCATTAATATTTAAAAATAATTCACAGGTTTCAGACATTAATTTTGACTTTATATCCCAGTACGTCAGCTCGTCAGCTCACCACTGGGGTTTTTTCTCGACATAATCATATGTCCGACGCCGATATAACCGTAATTATAATGTGTTGAGTGCGTCGTTAAACAAAACAAAAAACAAATTATATCCCAGTAATTTCATGTTCCAGCCAGTGCACCACAGCTGGTATTACAAAGGCTGTGGTATGTGTTATCCTGTCTGTCTGTCTGCTGCTAATCGAAAAGAGTGATGAAATAATTTCCTGTAATAATTGATGTTTTGTTACAAAATAACTAGGTTTTTGCAATTTGTTAAGTTTAATAGATAATTTGGTGAAATTTTCTACTAACATAAATCTTTCCCTGTTATCAGGCAAATTAAACTTTGGTAATATGTCATTTAAGTGCTTTAATTATGAATGCCATGTACTACTGAACAATATGTAGACTGTTACATTCAGCAATGTTAGCTTCTTAAGTTGCTATTCTGTGATATGTTTAGTGTGATGTGTTATCATCATGATATTTTTAGTGTTTTTTAACTTGTATCTACTTCAGGCAACCATTTTGTACATCGGTGCAAGTCTAGATCGCTATCTGGTGTCGGCGGAGATGATGCAGATGAGAAAACCACACACAACCGGGGACCTCCGAGAATTTACCATTTCAGATTTAGAGAACTTTAAAGGTTCTGGTGAGTGGGACATGTTTTATTAGATATTGAATCTTGGTTTCGGAAAGGAATGTTTTTTTTTAACTCTCAACCACCCAGCTTTACAACCAGAAAATGTCATCACTGACCCGAGTTTTCAATGTGAAATATGTAATTTTGAACCTGTTATTCA
>JAECMU010435955.1:0-13602 GCA_016106625.1 Dracogyra subfuscus
CTTCCTTATTAGTCCCCTACCAGGCTTTGTTTCTGTAGTTCTTCCTTATTAGTCCCCTACCATTCCAACCAGAGATGACTACAGGCTTTGTTTCTGTAGTTCTTCCTTATTAGTCCCCTACCATTCCAACTGAAGAGGACAACAGGCTTTGTTTCTGTAGTTCTTCCTTATTAGTCCCCTACCATTCTATCCAGAGAGGACAACATTTAAGGGACGGAAAGGAATATCTTTTTAGATGTGTCTTCAGCTCATTTGAAACTATGATTCTTTAGTGTTTAATTAATGTACTGATTATTATGTCAGGAAAGAAAGAAAATCAGGCCCACCACACAGGTTACTCTTCTTAAAAACCCACGAGAGATCTATTATATATCTCTTAGACAGGACAGTAGGGCTTGACGTTAAGAATTTGTTTTAAAACATGGTCTTGTTTTGCTGTATGTAGACATATTTTAAATATACAACATGTAATGTACAACAGGTGTAAACATTTTGCCATCACTGAGGAGCTTTACCTACAGAACCTTTGTGATGTTGGTGATGTTGCTGACCTACGGCACTTTATATCTGAATGATGGCAATTGCCGTGGGTGCCGTAGTTAAATTGGAACCCTGGGAGCTAGTCCATTACAGGCAATTAACATTTCACAGACTGAAATTAATATGACAAGATTCATTAATGTCAAAAATTTGTTTTTGGGTGTGTTTTTGTATTTTTGTTTTTGGTGTGTTTTGTTTTATTATTTGTTTTGTTAGAGTCAAAAATACATTTTCTATTTCAGGGAGAGAATGGAGTCATTCCAAGAATTGGAGAGGTGAGATTATCAATTGCTTATTAATTAACCTGTAATAGTTCCCATTTAACTTGTGTTTGTTTTTTTAACATACACTAACACTAGTCAGAAGAATGTTGTGTATATTTGGGTGTCAGGAAGTTGAATGAAAATAAGTGTCAATCACACTGTAATTGTAAAACATTATCTATAAAAAGATGATCACTTCAATTTTATTTTCATCAGCAGCAAAGGATTTGTTGCCCAGATATGTAGATTGTTGGGATTTTGAATGAATTCCCGTGTTCATCTTTCCCCAAAAACTGCTTCTCTATTTGCTGTTTGATAAAAAGCTTACATTTTAAGACCGTGATAAAAATAAATTTAATACATTGGTTACACAGCATTTTAATTTATCACCTCTCCGAATGCAGGTATGTTTACCTGGTACGCAGTAGTTGACTGCATGTCTTAATCGGCCTCTCCACCTGAATATGATACAACTTTATGATACAATAAATTAAACTACTATCTGTCTTCTTACAGAACATGTTTATCTTGTTATGACCTACTCATCTGAAAAAATATGATTTAAACAAGTCTGATCTCATACCGTTTGTAAGACATATTGCACTTCAGAGTGTGTTTTATGGTGAATGGTACCACTTACAATACAGTCAATCCAGCCGTAATACGTTCCTGTAATTAGCTGTGTTTATATCAGATCAGCAACCAACATACTCTTGTAAAGATTATTTATGATTATTGAGACATCGAAATCTACTTTTAAGTAGACATGTGAACTTTAATATGCTTGTATGTAATTTATTACTATGACTAGCTGCTAAAATATGCCTACCCCTGCTATAGGTCAGAGATCAAAATGGCCTGTGGCCAGAACAATTTACAAACAAAAACGGTCATATATAAAATTATATCAAAATTTATTTTTTATCGAATCATACATTTTTAAAATTTAAAGTGATGAAAATGATTATGCTTTGAAAAATAAATTAATCAATCTATTGTACTGCTGTAATCATCTTTTAAAATTTCTATAAATTGTGAAATTATAATCAGTGTTAATTTTGTTTTTAACAAAAATTAGTTTATTAGAAAGTTATAATACCAAAATACAGTTATATCAAATATTTTGTTGAAGAACAAATAAAATATTCCACACCTAATTCACAAAGTCTAGTAATAACGTTTGTCACACACTGGTTCCTGGCATCAAATATTTCGACATCGACATCTCATCATTTTCCGCGCCAGTCCTTGCATCAACTTCAAACAGGGCCACAGACGATTAACACCTCTTTAACATAGCTATTATTTGACATGATAAAGCACTCGGCTGTCATTGGCACATGCATATTCCCACCCCCAACCCCCAAAGTCAAACAATTGGTTACTATGTATGATGTTGGTTACTTTGTATGATGATGGAATATTGTCATCCGGGTCATACCCGAATCTCTTGACTCAGTTACCAAAAGAAAGTCAGCTTAGCAGAAACTGTGGTGTCACTAAATAAACACAGAGATTGCTACCTTCTTTGTCAATTAGTGACTAAGTCACATATCCACCAATTCAGGATAAAGTGCCCATGTGCCAGTGATATGGGCCCAAATTTTGCGGAAATTTAGCAAAATCTCACAGGGGCTGCAAGGGTGACATGGCTGTCCTGCGGACACCTTGGCATTCTTTCCTTGCCGTAGGGCACATCAAAAGCTTTTATCGCAGAGTTAAAAGTTCCCGATGTGGTGTACAAATGTTTACTGGCATTAAGCTCATAGACACGTTGTATACAGCATCACACAGATCTCACTGCACAGGCCCAGTATGGGCCCCGCAAAATTCGTACAGATGCCATACAATTTTGGGGCAGAAATTCGTGCCCTCAAATCGTATGGCACACATGTGATTTCCAAGATCATAGTACGGTATGCGTGTATGAGTATCTTACGAGCCCCGTACAATGTGTAAAAATCGTATGGGTATCTCATGGCTCATGGTTGACTGCCATGCGGTGTCCGTAGGATTATCTGGCAGTACCTTTGCAACTTGTACTTGGAGTTGAGAAAATAATTTTAAAAATCTGCCATAAGTAGAAAAATTTGTATGGAGCCCAGTGTATATGTGACTGTAGCATAACTAGTTAATCTATTAAGACAAACTAATCCTACTTTTACCAGTCCACAATTTCGCAAAGCCAACAAGTCACATGACTGTAACAATTGTCATATACAGTTTTCTTTTAAGGTCGATAAAATCATTTTAGTATCTTGTTCAATGGTTTAGATAAATTTCATTTGTTCATCTTACACATGAACTGTAATAGTAACTACATTTTAACATTTTAAAAATTAGATTTTTGAAATTAAAATTTTTTAACATTTATATTTTTAATACAGAAATTGGTTAAAATGATCAGAAATATTTACACAAGTAATATCCAAAAATAACAGGATCCTTTCAGCCCTTGCTTGAATGATATGGCCCATTGGTATATTTCTCGTTTAAGCCAGTGCACTGTGACTGATATATCAGAAGTGGTGGTATGTCTGCAATAAAAAATGTAGTGAGTTTTTTCTCATGGACTAAATAAATCAATGTGCTCTAGTAGCACTTAGTGTTTTGCCTAGAAATCGGGAAAGGCATGGTAGACAAAACATTTTGGGGGCATTTTCACCATTTTCAGGGCACTTTGTTTTTGCATTAAATAATTTTTTTAATTGAAATGAACATAAACACAGTTAATGTTTTTGCCTTAATGGCAAAATATATAACAGATATTTTTATTAATTAATAATATAATTTTTGAGCATTTCATCAAGGCAGTTTTTGAATTAATTACTGAAAAAGCCTTGTTTAATATCAGGGCAGCATGGTGCTGGTTAATCCAAGATGGTGCTAGACCACGGAGGCATGGTGCTGCACCATGCTAAAACAAGCTAGGGAAAACACTAAGTGTTGTTGTTAAACAAAAGAAACTTTGATTGAACGTTTTCCACACTTTTTACCTTGTGTAATGTTATTTGTATATTATGTACATGTACATGTTGAGACTCATGTTAATTAGTAGGTGGCAAGCAACAGTTTTCCAAATAGCCACTAAAACAATCCTGTGATTTCCGGTAATAGCATATGTACTTGTGTGCACACTATTTGCTATACACTAAATTATATCAAGTTAATGATATAATATGTAAGTGTTTCGACATGACATGTAAATGTGTGCCAATTTATGTACGGTAGTTGAGGAAAAATTAAAATTAATTGCCATCAGAGTTGTGTGCTAATTTTATTTCAAAATGAACTTTTCATGCATGCAGGTTGACATTTTGTCTGGAAATAGCTGACAATTAAATGGACTCTTGACATTTAAACAACAATAGCTAGTTTCACACATCAGTATTCAAATGAGGGCTGATAGTGCATACATGAACATACATCATGACACAGAATTGTCCTTGTGTTTAAATAGAGACTTTAAATCAAGTGGAAAAGGGTGTTTTTCTGAAAACTATAGATATGTGTAATGTAAGGTTAGCAACACAAGATCACTGACACGTTTCTTACAACACATGTTTATTGCAAATTGAAGTAACCATTCGAGGTACATAATTCATTTTGTTGCGTGAGAAGTACTCTTTGTGTCTCAGATTTCATAATGGAAGCCAATGTTAAAAATTTAGAAGTAGTTCTAGAATTTAGTCTCAAGATTACTCCTTGGTATAGCTTCTTAACAGCTGTGTGGAGGACTTGAAACAAACATGCATTACACAAGACATGCTTTAGAAAATGAAGAATTCTCAATGTATCTTAAACATTGTTAAAAACAGAATGGAAAGCAAAAGCTGCTTGTGAAGTTGATTTTCAAGAATCGTATAGTGTACAGGGAAATAGCATATAATTTGGAAAGCATTATAGAAACTTACAGAAAAGGAGTTTTAGACTATTAACTACTCAGTTGCCTCCACGAAACAAAAAATCTTAGCTACGGCCCTGTTGTATTGTGAACAACATTTGCTGTCTGGGTAGTTAAGATGAAGAAAATTAACACAGGTTCATTGCAATCTTATATATAAAACAACCTACCGGTACATCAGATTAAAAGATACAAGTAAACACCCCCCCCCCTTCCTAAAAAAAATATAAAATCCTCCACAAACAAAAACAAAAAACAAATCAACCCCCTCCCCCACACACAGAATAAAGAAAACCAGATAGTACATGTTGAAAACAAATGGTCACAGTGCTGTAAATGTAATATGTCACAAAACCTTTCCATGCAGAACTGATGTAAAACATTTCTATATTTTATTCATGATTGTAAGGTATTGTGAGTTTGTAGGATCTGCAGATATCTGTATTATTTTTCTGTCACGGAAAAACCTAAATATTCTATTTTTGTTGTACACAGTCATTTTCTAATAAATAACTTATTAATCATTTGTGTTTCATTTGAAATGCACAAATCTGTTTCAGAATTTTGTTTATATTCCTTACTTGGAGATTTAAACATTTCCCAACCTTATTTCTTTGTGATAACACAATAAAATCACCACATTCTATGACTCATACATGGCATATGTATGTTCCACTGGAGAATAAAACAATTATATACATTTTGTACAGCACACACACACACACTCACACACACACACACACACTTATGTACTAATCTCTACAAACACACATAACAAGGCAACCAGTATTAGGAATAGAATGCAAATACCTGGGACTTGGCACCGTGGTTCTGCGAAATGTTTGATAAAATGATTGTGACTCTGAGAAGTGAAGCATATCTTAGAGTGACCCAGTCCACGAGTAAATATTGTTTAATCGGCAAACACGTCTGTGTGACAGAGCTTTCCATTGAAACTCTCAATTATTGGGACATATCAAATAAAACTTTATCCCAATGATTAATTTGATTAGTTGAGAAAAACGTCTGCTGAATACCTCTATCCTTTGCCATTGTTGATTTCACATTCCTTACCCGATTTGCTATCATATGTGCTTTGTGTTAAATAATAAATTAAAGTTAAATATATAAAGTAAACTTTTGCCATGTAAAATATTGTTCATTGTTGATTTTAAATTCTTACCTGATTTGCTATCACTGTTTTATGTTTGATAATAACAGCATTTGTTAGTTCATGACAAAATGTTTTTCATTGTTGATTTTGAATTCATTATTGATATATATCAGTTGTTTATGTAGGCACAAAAACAAATTTCTTAGTGTAACACCAAGTAAATATCAATCCAGGACAGAATCCCCTTTAAACAAATACTTTTCTATAAAAGCAATGAAGTTTTAGTTTATTGTTAGATGTTCATAACACCATATACACAGTACATGTGTATGCATGTATGTATGTATGTATGCATGTATGTATGTAATTTGTTATCAATAAAGCATCCTGAAGGGTATAAGGCAGATTTTCTAACTCAAACAAAATTAAGCAATTTGGCATTAATTATAACATCTGCAAACCCGTCACCCATAACACATTAATTACAGGTAGAATGCCAACATGATTATTTCTGGAATAGGTGTAAAATAATTCAGCCAGATCAATTGATCGTTTAACTCCCCAACTCCCCATAAATACCCAGCCTTTCGTTAATTTATTACCACGGCTTTTGTGTGATTCAAAGTAAACGTTCTCCAATCCGTTAAGCATGTAAGCTAGTTAAGATTTGAATTAATGTAATTGGCAGCCCTAAGGTTAACATGGCAGCTTACATTTAGCAACTTTGAAGGCATTTATGTGTGCTTCTGTCACATTTGTTTTCCTTAAATTGCATGCTGATATGACCGAAGGCCACATACATTGTATGAAATAGTGGAGGGTGGGAGGGGAGGAGTGTACTGTGTGCATGCAAGTCAATTGGATGGGTCTCAACGTGTGTTTATTGTGTTATAGCTCATTGTGCTGTGCTAATGTGATGAGAATATTTGTTTAATGATGTGAAAAAGCACGGCCCGAGGGGACGTTCCTCCACACTGCTGTGTACATGAACCGGTCCACAGGTGAATCAACAGTGTATTGTTAGAGCCCATTGTCCCACTGAAAATCAATCAGTTTGAAATACTTGTCACTTCGTTCTTAGCAGGATTACAATGACAAATATTAGTCTGCATGTCCATTTTGTAGCATATTGTCCAGCCAATGATATGTTAAATGTTGAAAACATTATACAGAAATTCGTAAACAAGCTACAATTGAACTATGTTATTAAATGGAATATTTAATTATAAAACTATATTGTATATATTCTGGAATTCATTTTAATATGAACACACACATATCCATCCATTCATGCACCCATCTATCTACACATCACATATCCATCCATTCATGCACCCATCCATCCACACATATATCCATCCATTCATTCATCCATCCATCCACCCACACACACACATATCACATATCTATCCATTCATGCACCCACCCATCTACCCACACACATATCACATATCCATCCATTCATTCACCCATCCATCCGTACACATACAACATATCCATCCATTCATGCATCCATCCATCCACACACATATCACATATCCATCCATTCATGCACCCATCACTCCACACACACATCACATATCCATTTACATATTTAGTCAAATATAAATTACAATGATTGGTGTTAGTGTAAACAATATTAGACGAACTCTAAATATTAGACATTTTGAAAATGTTTACCTACATTCTAAACCTTTTTTTGATTCACCCATCAACCCATCCATTCGCCCATCTACACACATCCTTCCATCCATCCATCCATACATCCATACATCCATCGATTGACCCATCCATCCATTTGTGCACCCATCTATCCATCCATCCACCCATCCATCAATCCATGCATCCATCATCCATCCATCCATCCATCCATCCATCCATGTCTTCATCTATCCTAGCCATAAACCCATCCATCCATCCATAGATCTTTCCATCCATCCATCCATAGATCTTTCCATTCATCCATCCATCCTTCCATCCATCTTTCCATCCATCCATCCATCCATCCATCCATCCAAACATCCATCCAAACATCCATTCAATCATCCATCCAATCATCCATCCAACCATCAATCCATCCATCCATCCATCCATCCATCCATCCATCCAATCATCCATCTATGCATCCATCGATGCATCCATCCATCCATCCATCATCTATCCATCCATCCATCCATCCATCCCATCCCATCCCATCCCATCCCATCCCATCCATCCATCCCATCCCATCCATCCATCCATCCATTCATCCAACTAACCATGAACCCATCTATTCATCTGTCCATAGGTCCATCCGTCTGTCTGTCAGCCATCCAAGTACTTACCATTATTGCCCACCGGACTCAATTATAAAATAGTCAGCTTTTGCACAAGGCTAGACAAATCTGTCTAGCACCCTGTTTAATGATGATTGATGTCATTACTCATGTTTTTCATAATTCTGTTTGCCATTTCTTGTTGTATCATTGTTTTAAAAATATTTAAACAAATGAATATTTTCAACTTTATATTTATTGTTAAGTTGTTAAATTTTAATGTTGTTGCATAATGTGGACTATTTTTCTGCATGTGATTAAATGAATTTGCTGGTGAAATGTTTGCGAATCATTCTACAATACTGTAGCTTACAAAATTAATGTTTTGTTACTATAATTAAATGGGCAAGAAAAAGAATCAATCATCGATGTGAGGTGATATGCACTATCACTATCACTACCCTGAAACAAAATGTTTTTATCCCTCAGGTTGGAATTACCTTATTGATGCCTCACAACATCATAGATTCTATTAATCGTTTGTCATTCTGAAGTACTGATGGAATCTGTATCCATCCATTTGTAGTTGTTGAACAAGTCTGTGATGCTCTCCATAGTTATTGTGCTTCATGTTGATGTGATTTTCCCCACCATCTTCTAACCAACCTCTTTATCTTACTGTTTTGTCCTTTTTAATACCAGTACAATAATAATACATCACCAGCATCATCATCAGTCTTGTAATCGAGTTGTAGAAATTTTTAGATGTTAAATGATTCTGGAGATTTTGTTTATGTTTTGAAATGTATAGCTTACAACAGACATGGAAATACAGTATTTGCATTATGTTCTGTGTGCGATTTTGCTAAATAAAACACATGATAAGTGTGTTCATACAAAATGAACAGCGAATGATGAATAAAGTGTGCAGAAGTGGAAGGGAAAAAACCAGATAAATGTGTTCCAGAATTAACTGGTACAGAGAGTCGGTGTTCCAGTACATGTATGTATATTTGAGCAGTATTTTGAGACATATTTTTGATGAACTCGTTGGAGTGTTAAAGCTTCTTGTGACCAACCGCTTGTTGAGATTAGTAGCAACTGATCCTTTGTCATAAACTACAATGTACTTGTAGACCATTAGTAAGTGAAACAATTTTCTCTTATCCACTATTTGTTTTATCTTCTTCAGGGTCTGTTTAGCCATATTGATGATGAAGATTGTGAAAACAAAACAGTCAAAGTAGAAATTAGGTAGGTATATAGCCTGTCAAGCAGGTGGCACCACTTAACCTATGCTTTCATTTCCTTTTATTTTAGTGCATATAGCCAATTAAGGTTCCAGCATGCTGTTCTGGGCACACCTCAGCTATCTGGGCTATCTGTCCAGGACAGTGGGTTAGTGGTTAGTTCATAGTGGTTGGTGAGAGAAGTCTGTTTAGTGACTTTACCTCTCAAGGTGTATTTGTGTAGATGGGTGAGTGGATGGATGGATACATGCATGGATGGATGACTTAACTAATATACCAATGAGGTTGATTACCCTGTTGAAACATTCTAGTTGATTAAATTGTACTACTAAGCTTGCTGCCTTTGGTTAGTACCACTTACACATAACTACAGTTTTGTAGCTAGGTTCCACTCAGCTGTATTGTGGTTGTTTACTGTGACTTGACAACATTGTGGTTGTTTACTGTGACTTGACAACATTGTGGTTGTTTACTGTGACTTGACAACATTGTGGTTGTTTACTGTGGCTTGACAACATTGTGGTTGTTTGCTGTGGCTTGACAACATTGCGGTTGTTTACTGTGACTTGACAACATTGCAGTTGCTTAGTAACATTTAACTATGATTATAGAAGTTTAGTATCATTTTAAGGTATCGGGTAGCTTCATACAATATTTGTAACTAAATTTGCTTAGTCCAGTGCCTGTACCACTTAACTACATTTTGAGAGTCCACTGAACCACATTCTAGTAGCTTAGTATCACTTAGCTATATTATGGTAGCATGGTTTAATCTCTCACTAAATAGCTTAGTATCATCTACATACAACTATACTGACATTCATTAACTACATTAGAGTACCTTACTACCATTAGCTCTACATTACAGTAGCTTAACACCACTGAGCTACTCTATATTACTGGTAGACATGATCAGCATATGATTATAGTTTTAATTATTTTGACACTTACTAAAGAAAGAAAGAAATGTTTTATTTAACGACACACTCAACACATTTTATTTATGGTTATATGGCATCAGGCACATGGTTAAGGACCACACAGATATTGAGAGGAAACCGGCTGTTGCCACTTCATGGGCTACTCTTTTTCTATTAGCAGCAAGGGATCTTTTATTTGCACTTCCCACAGGCAGGATAGCACAAGCCGTGGCCTTTGTTGAACCAGTTATGGATCATTGGTCGGTGCAAGTGGTTTACACCTACCCATTGAGTCTTGCAGAACACTCACTCAAGGTTTGGAGTCGGTATCTGGATTAAAAATCCCATGCCTCGACTGGGATCCGAACCCAGTACCTACCAGCCTGTAGACTGATGGTCTAACCACGGCACCACTGAGGCCGGTCTCGACAGTTACTACTACACAACTGTAAATTATTTGAATGTTTGCCATTATTACTATCTGGCAGTCTTTAACTCATTTGCCAGTACTCAGTTTGGGTTATTTCTGCTGTTACACATAACAATAGTTTAACTTGGTTCTAATATATATTGATGGAAAGAAATAAAGGATCACGCAGATAGCAACAAGAAATAATGACTGCATCAAAAATCAAGTCATATTGTCAGAAATTGACTGGGAACAAATAGGCAGCACATACATTCAACACTACAGACATTCAATCCCACATTACAACATGGTATGAAATACAGACATTACTATGCTAGTTGTTAATTACATTTGGTCTACAAATTGATGTGTTCCCATATTTCTGTCCATCAGTATATCTTTACAGTTATTATTACATGACAGTAATTGACTTGATTACATTTTTTACAGTTATCATGAAATCTACAACGAAAGGGTGAGAGACCTCTTGAACCTGTCTCCCCGACACAATGAAAAATACTCTCTCAAAGTCCGGGAACATCCCAAAGAAGGCCCGTACGTACAAGGTGAGTTCTAGTAACTTGGTAAATATTAATATCTGTCTCAACCTTAAAGAAGGCCCATATGTACAAGGTTAGTTCTAGTAACTTGATACAAATTAAAATCTGTCTCAACCATAAAGGAGGTCCATATGTGTAAGGTTACTTCTAGTAACTTGATACAAATTAAAATCTGTCTCAACCGTAAAGAAGGCCCGTACGTGTAAAGTGAGTTCTAGTAACTTGGTAAAAGTTAAAATCTGTCTCAACCGTAAAGGAGGCCCGTATGTGTAAAGTGAGTTCTAGTAACTTGGTAAAAGTTAAAATCTGTCTCAACCATAAAGAAGGCCCGTATGTGTTAAGTGAGTTCTAGTAACTTGGTAAAAGTTAAAATCTGTCTCAACCTTTCTTACGCTCACACTTACTTGATCCTTATTTTACTCTTGAACATTACAAGTGATTTACTGTTTTTCTCACCTACATTGCTTGAACTTGCAGGTTTAACAAAACATTTTGCCAAAGACATTCAGGACTTCCAGACACTGATAGATAGAGGAAACGAAAACAGGTAATGTTGGTTTACATTCAACATGTAGCATAAATTATAGTTGTCCAGGCTATTGGTATTCTTTTAAATGTTTTATAATTCTTTGGTTTCCATGTTGGAAAGAAGAAAGAATTAAACCAAGTAATTGTAGATAATAAAGTAGAAGCAACGTTTTGGTTATATGGTTTAACTGAACCACAAAATGTTTCCAGCAAGAATGAATGCTGTGTTAGATATACAGGTTAACATATTTTAAATATTTGGTATATATATATATATGTATAAACTTTTATATTTAACGTAACAGTTTCACTAAATGGAGAAAGACATAGTTCATTAAAAAAAAAAATTAGTTTAAATAAATGTTTGTTGTTTTTAAACTCAGGATATTATTTTTAATAAAATTATTTAAAAAAAGAAGTAATATTATTTTAATGCATGTTTGTTTTAGGACGACAGCAGCTACACATATGCACGAACACAGCAGTAGAAGTCATGCCATTGTTACACTAGTTTATACTCAGGTGAGTGGTAACATGTCTTAACAGAATACAGTCACTAGTTTACACTCGGATGCGTCGTTAAATAAAACAATTCTTTCTTTTTTGTTCCTGTTTCAAATTTGAACTCTTATATTTTAACTTTGAAAACTTGAACTCCCAGAAACACGGACTATTTCCTTGACCCTTCAAGATCGAGTTATCAAAGTTTGACTGTAAATGAGGTTGTGCCAATAATTGGCATGCTTTTACCTTTTTAATAAGAATACGTATGGGTGAAATGGTTTGGTTTTGTTACAAAAAATATCAAGAAATTTGAGCAATTCCAGTATTTATATTAAAAAAATAATGTCTTTCTACCATCTTCCATTCAATGTTTGGAGAAAACACTAAATATGTGGTTTGCAGCATGTTATGATGAGATTCATAATGTGTAGCTGGTGTATGTGTTAAAGATACAAATTGGCCAGGTCAGGTTGATTGGTTGTTAATGAAGACACACTCCAAGACTCCCCTGATGTGATTAATGTTCCTGGTGTGATAGATCCTGGCATCTGTTTGCCAATCTGTTAACACACAGTCCACCATTAAACCAGGGCAACAGAAATACCCACAGCTAACTGGACAAGAAAAACAAACAGGTTCTTTGAAGCACTTTTAATGCATTAATCTCTGGCAAATGACTTGGTGTTCTGTTTTATGTCAGGTGCAGGTCCTGTACTTTCCAGAGTTGGTTTTCTTTGTGTATTCAAAGATTAGGAGCACCAAAAAATCATATGCAGTAGAACCTATGTAGTAGCAAGTGTTGAATGATGCCATCCATCCATTCGTCCTTCCATCCATCCATCCACTCACTCATCCATCCATCCATCTATCTATTCACTCATCCATCTATTAACGTTAATGTATTTTCATGACTATAGCAGTTAAGGTTGAAACACTATCCTGAGCACACACTTGAATTATTGAGAATAGACATTAGAGGTTAGTGAGAGGGCAATAAAGGTTAGTGGTTAGTGAGAGGGCAATAGAGGTTAGTGAGAGGGCAATAGAGGTTAGTGAGAGGGGAATAGAGGTTAGTGAGAAAAATAGTGGTTAGTGAGAAAAATAGAGGTTGGTGGTTGAGAGGGAAATAGAGGTTAGTGGTTAGTGAGAGGGAAATAGAGGTTAGTGGGAGGGAAATAGAGGTTAGTGGTTAGTGAGGGAAACAGGATAGTGAGAGGAAAATAGAGGTTAATGAGAGGGAAATAGTGGTTAGTGAGAGGGAAATAGAGGTTAGTGAGAAGGAAATAGAGGTTACTGGTTTATAAGAGGGGAATAGAGGTTAGTGAGAGGGAAATAGAGGTTAGTGGTTAGTGAGA
>JAECMU010435958.1:0-11380 GCA_016106625.1 Dracogyra subfuscus
CCCAAAAGACCAACAAAAAAATAAAATAAATAAAAAATAAAAAAAGAACACACAAAAAGAAAACCACACATCTGTGGTCAGACCAAAGTTCCGAAATTGATGCAGCGATGCGGGTTCTTTAATTAATGTTTTTTTGTTTGTTTGTTTGTTTTTGTTTTTTTAGCATGGATTGCACATACAAGATGGGTCTATTTAGATTTTCTTGCATCCTCCTCGTGTGTATTACTCCATCCTCAATGAACATGGTTCCCCCTCCTTCTCCTTGGTACTCTAAATATTTTCGTTTACATTTTCTATATAGCAAAGTACATTTTTATGTCTTTGAATTCGACAGCAAATATTAAAAAAAACAAGCCATGGTAGTCATTAGGGGCATATTTAAATTGAAATAAAAATGCACATCCTAGTTCATGCGCGATGATACTTTGGCTCCAATTTTACGTGATAGCAAGGAAAGCCTGGTAAAAATCGACGTCATACCGCGGGAAATTAAGCAAAAATAACTGTTGACGCGTGAGAGTTGAAATCGACGCTCACGCTGACCAGAAACCAGACAACTATTTTATTTGGCTTAATACTAAGCATAGTATGCGACAGTGAAGATCTGCTCGCCAATGATACACCAACATTATAGCGTCTAACTGAAGCTATAAAATCGCAGACCATAGTTTGATATGTAAAAATGGACACGATGTTTGTCTAATCTATAAACCTGCACCACCTCTAGGTAAATGTACAATGGAGTGAAATGAGGGAGAGTGACGATGACACGGGTAAAATACCCTTTAAAATAGATTAATTAGGCTTCTTCTCCATAACCGTTATTTCACATCAAGGTAAGTGCGTTGTTAGAATGGTACAAAATGTATGTCCCGGTATTACACACACCAGGATGACTAGAAACATTTGAATGTAAGTAAGTAAATTTCTTACGCACCCGTTTTTGATAAAATATGGTTGTTAAGACATGTACGTGTGTTAACAATTTCAAGACATACGACTGGCTGTTCCTAGGTGATAACCAGGTCACCACTGACATACACCCAATGAAAACCTAGACGACGGAAATCAATTACATTGTTACATACGCATACGTTAGCTACCAGTACAACGGCTGTAAATAATTGTTAGTCCAAAACGATGATGACATTTGCTTAAAACCTGATTTTTTAGCATATGTAAGAAACAGAATAATGCATTCGTGTTCGTTAGATACCATTTATATCACAACTCGTTGTTCAAAAACGTGTCAATAGGCTTTCACTCGTTAGATACATTTTAAAACAGCTCGTTGTGAGACAAATGGTATCTAACGGCCACTCATGTAGTATTCTCTATATATAATTAAACAATAAAATGCAAGTGATGTGAAACTATAAATGATATAAACGGCCCTCATAAGTTATATTATTTAACATGAATGGCAATTATGAATCTTTCCTATTCAATACCCTATCTCTGCACAAGAATGATTCCAAATTAAGTAATGGTCAGAGTCATAATGTTATGCAGCCATGACCCATTATCGGGTATTAAAGAGAGAACTCATATTATTTCCTAAAGTAAGTTTGTTTCGTACATGTACGAAATTATTTGAGGAGAAAATCCTTTTTGGGCGTATTACAAATATTAAGACGGCCAGAAACACATTGAATATACAAACACTGATATTCTAAACACGAAAATATATTTAATGTGTATTTTTAGACGTTAAAATAGTTTTTAAGTCGGAAACATCTTACAATGCAGGAAACAATATCTTTAATGGCGTTCTCATTTACGGATATGGAGTCTGGAGATTTAACTCAGCTCACTATGTCGAGAAAGTGCACATACATTTTAGAAACAAATTATTGGGTGTACATAAAGGAACTTGTAATCAATTTGTTTGTAGCAAATTACGACGATTTTCGTAAGCCATTATAAGAAAAATGAGAATGTTTAAATAATGGATACAACTTGGTAGTTCATGGAATGTTTTTTAAAAGCGATATATATATCAAGATATGTACCAGTATGGAGATAACTTATGAGCAAATTCTAAAGACGAACCAAATACGCATATGTTAAGCTATATATGAAAACAGACCCATATTCATATCAGTTATTAGCATATAATTAAAGGGACAGACCCTGTTTCCTAATCACTAAGGCATATTGTTCACTGTTAGAGTCGTTTAACTTTATGATTGCAAAAAACACAAACACTACTTATATTGTATTGTTTACATTATCCATTTCCTTACAACCGAACTGCCACCGGCCATCCTGGTCTTCGAATACCACAGAATGCATTTTTGTATATGTTTAAAAACGTTCATACGTCTGAGAAGTAACGGTAATGGAGTACCGTTTAAGTCTATTTTAAGGGCATTTCAAAGTCACAGACTATTGTTGCACTCTATTGTATCCTTGACATCCAATAGCCGATGATTAATTAACCAATGTGCTCTATTTGTGTCTTTAAAGAAAACGAACTTCTGTTTTATCCAAGTATGCTAAAGTTTGTAAATGAACGGGTTGAAACTATGGTCTAGGTGAAATATTTGCCTCAGTGTTTGAAAACTAGGGTCTGTGCCTTTTAAGAAAGATTATTCGATATATTTAAGCAAACGGGCTACAGAACAATTATTATTATATCAACCTTTTAGGTTAAAAAAATACAAAACACAATACATATCTGACAAAGCCAATAAATACACTCATGGAAGTTGAAAACAAATAACTGAAATGATAAATTGTTCACATAAATAAAGTATAGAAGCTGGTAGCTATAACAATATTGAGAGGACCCAGACAATAGGCCTCTGTATACTATGTAATATTAATGCGATTGAGGGAGAGTTCCATTTTATTGTATAATGATCCCGATACGAAACTTTGTATCTATGTATGTATGTATGTATGTATGTATGTATGTATGTATGTATGTATATATATATATATATATATATATATATATATATTATTATTATTATTATTATTATTATTATTATTAATACAACTAATATTTATAACCACCAACTGTCAACTGCACATATTCTCATAACATTTGACAAGCCGCAACATTAATCTCTCAGCTACTGGTTGTCCACAAAACTGGAAGTTAAAATACACGTAGTTAACAATGTGTGCTGCCAAACACTCGGTTCAAATCTAATTTAACAGTTTTTATATATACAGTAAATAATTATATCTATAACCATTTGTTTTAACGGCTGATGATACTTGTAAAAAATAAATCCACAAAAGTATATACGAAAATAATTGGTGGAATGTGTGTGAGTGTGTGTGTGTGTGTGTGTACACACATACATACATACATACATACATACACACATACTATTGGCCTAGTTATATAGGTAGTCACTTTATATTGGTTAGTTACAACACAGGGTGCTCTGAACACAGTTGGCCGCTGAACAAATTGATCACTGAAGATAGTTGGCCACTGAACACAGGTTGCCTCTGAACGCTGTTTGTTTTGTTTAACGGTACAACTAGAACACATTTATTTATTAACAGTCGGCTACTGAATTTCAAACATTTGAAAATGTTGACATACTGTCTTTTAGAAGAAACCCGCTAATATTGTCCATTAGTAACAAGGAATCTTTAATAAACTACATCCCACATATAGGATACCACGGCCTTTGCTGTACCAGTCTTCATTAACGGGTTGAAAACAGAAATAGCCTAATGGACTCCCAGAAGAGTATCGATCCTAGACCGGACCGCACATCAGGCGATAACTTTACCACTAGGCTAGGTCCAGCCCCATTTAAATATGTTTTACTGGAAGAGTAGTTTTTACTGGATATGCAGCATTGAATGTTAATATTTAATCTAGGTTATTTGACAGAATTACCAAATGTTTGACACCCAATAATTGATGGTGAATAAATCAATCTGGAGGTGTCGTTAAACAAAACAAACTTTAGTTTAATATCTTCAGGATACTCTCTGATGCAGATCGCGATGATGTGTTTGATTTCAACTTATTTTGATTTTTATATCCAATCGTTCTCCATTGCCCCGTTCCACGAAGCGATCCTAGCACTACTATCGCCGTACATATCTACCATTGCGACCTTAATTGTTGTCTACGATCACCAGCTCGTAGCCGAATACATACCGCTGAATCATTACAACTCGCTCTGGTGTTATTATAGTTTACTGTCATTTTAGTCCATATTGTTTTTTGTTTAGTTTTTTTAAACATCCCTCTACTACCATTGTCGCCTTTGCTACACGACACACAGTTTGTTTTCAATGAACTCCATGTTGATATGTTACACATCCCTCAGATATGGTCACCGCTGACCACCGCTTTAAGCGACGGGCATTGGTCAGTTTACATGTTGGCATACACGCCTGTGGACTCGAGATAGACAAAGGGAAGATCACAGAAAAGTTTGAAGTCTTCCTGAAAAACATAAAGCAGATGCATGGTAGTGATATATTGAAATCATTGATTTATATATGGTTTAAATTAGTGGAAAGTATCACGTTGTTATCTGAACTTATCTGTTTCTGTATATCTGAAAATGGTAACCATATTTACAATACCTTGAATAAGTAAACATGTATTGCATTAACTGAAATTATTAACCCGGTATTCTCGATACTGTAAAGTAATAATCAGTCATTATCTACAAATAACGAGTAACCAATTATACTCAACAAATTAACAAAGTAATCTGTTGTTATCTACTATTTAAAACAGCAACCAATTACCAGTTTTCTCAATTATATACCAATAACAAGATTATGTCAGTAAAAAAAACCTACCAGTAAACAGCTGTGTTCAATAACAAAACAAATATAAGTAACATAAAACAAGGCACCAGTTATTTTAATATATATAACATTGATGAGAGAACACAGATAAGTAAACATGGAGTAGTTCACTAAATACCACTTGTGAGTTACTGTTACGTGAACATGGAACATTTCACTACTGATAAATGAACATGAAGTAATTATCTACAAATGACTTGTGAGTTACTGTTAAGTAAACATGGAACACTTCATTAATTATAAGTGAACATAGAGTTATTCACTTCATATCACTTGTGAGTTATATGGAGCATTCCACTACTGATAAATGAACACGATTACTTCACTATAGACAACTAATAATTGAACATAGAATACTTCAAATAATTCCACTAATAAGAGAACATGACTACCCCAGTCCATACCTCTGGTAAGTGAACATGGACTATTTAACTATATAATAATGATAAGTGAACATGGAATACTTCACTACATACCACTGATAGGTAAACATGATTACTAATCTACAAATCACTGATAAGTGAACATAACTAATACTGATAAGCGAACATGAAATACTTCGCTACTTGCTACTTATAAATGAACATGACTACTTCTCGACTTACCACTTGTAAGTGAACATGACTAATTCACTACTTACCACTGATAAGTGAACATGAGTACTTCACTACTTAGTACTGATAAAGTACTGATAAGTGAACATAGAATAATCGACTACATACCACAGATAAATGTACATGGAAAACTTCACTACGTACCGCTGTTACGTGAACACTTGGCAGCACTGACTGGAGTCTTCTGACGTTATTAAATATCTCAACTCGCTTGTCAAGGGATACTCCAGACATGATGTTGTTCAGTATACACAAAGACAGACCTTCGTGTTTGTCAGATTCACTGAAACAAAACATTAATCTGTTATGTAAGAACTAATCAGGCCTTGATATTAACGTTTTTCAGTGATAGCCCACCGGTCTACCAGATTATATAATCTGGTAGCCCTTAGTAAAAATGTGTAGCCCCATAATTTTAATAAATTAAAAAATAAAAATAAAATAAAATAATAAAAAATGTTTATTTTGATTTAAACATGTTATTTTAGGTGGAGGTTTTACATGTTTAAGTGTTTTGTTGATTGTGGAGTAACTGGATATGCAAAACATATCGAGTAGCCCGGTGGACTACTGGGCTTAGACAGCTGGTAGCCTGAGAAACAAATGGGTAGCGAAAACACCCCGGGCTACTGCTAAAGTCGAGCCCTGAACTTTAAATGAACATGTTAGTGAGAGTCACTTATGAGGTGTATTAATCCTCCTCGAAATGTAATTGGTCGATCGTTTTGACAAAACAACTCCTATTATGTCGCAGGCCCTTGCTTCAGCCTCTGAACAAATAGGTATTTCTCTTTAAGGGCAGTTTAATGGGAAAGGTTGCACAAAGATTCTCACTAGGACCCAAACATGAACTATGCAGCATTCTATAACAAACATCTATATTTTAAAAAAGCAATATGTCTAGATAAATGTTTTATGAAAATTAGACATACAGCTGTTTATAAAATAATCAGTGATATTATTACAACCACAACATAAAACATATGAGGACATATAAGTAGAGCATAATCATAAGCTTTTATGTGATACATTTGTAAGGATAAACTGAGGTGTTTTTTAAATAGAAAACTGTTAAGAGTAACTATTTCTTCAAGGCCAAGGAATTTAAGCTTTCTGATGATTTTTGGTAATATTTTAGCAATATTCTTCTATTTAAAACTGATTTATTTAAAACAAAAACCATTAAATATCAATCTTACAAACAGGATGTCTATAACTAAATTAGAAATTAAATTTCAACATGTTTTTATTGTTTTGTTTTAAATACTAGTTAAAAATTAATGTTGATTGCATTAGTATTAGCAGTATAATAACCCTCGTCATAGTAAACAGTATTCGTACAAAACATCAGATTATGTGGTAAAATGAATTGACCTGCATTAAGCAGCTACCTGTATAAAACAGTCATCTGTGTTAAAATACCAATTTGATATTTGTCCTCCTTATGGTGAATGTTTAACACAGTTTGACTCTATATTAACATGGCAGAATAAAGAACCGAAATTGATTACTGTACAACTTTCCAAGTGACAGAATAATAAACAAAGTTGACATCTCTCAGTGAAACCCTACTAACACATGCAGATTGTCAACAAATGTCTTAGACTTCCATACAAGTGACATCTACATAACAACACCCAGACATGTCAATGCCAAATCTGCTAATTAGTGAATTTTAAATTAATTTAAATCATACATATATGCATGTCTTATTGTTTATTTTAGACATACAGTAATTCTCAATAATGCATCATATATCACAACCCTTTTACAAAACATCTATCAAACAAACTGCATATATATATATTATATATATATTGAAATTGGGTTAGAATTGTATTTTGTATCCATTCGTGTAAATATATTGATAAATACTATATGATTAAAGTTTTGTAAACTGCCTGTATATATTTATTTGACCCATGTTTAGGAGGGGACGTTTTTTAACGGAAATTTGTAGGCTCTATGTTAAAATACATATCTCAAAGTAAATAACCTAGTTACATCGACGTTTATACTTGACACAACTGTAGGTGTCTGTTGTGATTATAGTAATACAAAATAATTGTTGTAAAATGTTATTTTATTTATTTATAGGTCAATGTTCATGACAGGACATCTTCAAAAACATTTTAACGGAAAACAGAGTTAGTTCTTTACAATACTGTAAATGAATAACATGGTTGGTAAAACATATGTGTATGAGTAGTCTGGTATTCAAATAAAGAAAAATAAAAGTATCTATTTCACATCACATTATTATTAAAACAGTGATGAAATAATGCAAACATATAAATGAGACTCGTATATGTGTTATTTTGGTATATCCACTATTTGATGAAAAATCAAGTTACATCAATAACATTTGACACAAACGGTTACAGTCATCATAGTTACAAGTCTAACAATGACCGACATAATGTTTGTGTCTAAAATATAACAAATAAATGAATTATGTCAGTGAAAGAAAAACGGAACTTTTTGGATGATACCGGATCACATTTGATAACAATGACAGTTACTTACTCGAAAACGACCGTGACAGGGTGGAATTTCAGATTGTTTTGTCTGTCCAGGATTTGTTCTGTCAGAGTTGTCAGATAACTTATCACTGTGGACGTGTTAGAAATGTTACTCCAAGACTGCACGGAAAAGTTGGCGATTTCTTTCTTTTCATCTGAATCCTGTAAAACATCACGATGGACTATTTTAATTATCCAATTAAAGAGGCAGATCCTAGATTTTAAACACTAAGGCATATTGTTCATCTATACCCTAATTTCAACCCGTAAAAATAGACACTAAGTTTGGATAATTTAGAAACATGTAACACATTTGGATATAAGAGAGTGAAACAAGAGTCTATGGCGTTGAAATACCCTTAAACACAGACTAAAACATGAATCCATAACCGTTACTGGTTAGATCCCTGTGCGTTTTTGAAATATCAAACAAGTGCATTTTGTGGTATTAGAAACACAAGGATGAACAGAAACACTTCAGTTGTACGGAAAGGGATAATCTAAATAATAAAATGTAAGTAATATTTGATTTCAATGATCATAAACAGCTCATATATAGAACAATATGTCTTAGTGTTTACAAACTACAGTTTGTGCCATTAATATTCATGTAAAACATCACAATCAATATATTTAAGTAGTTGGCGGTTATCAAATCTAAAAAAAAAAAAATCCAACTTTTATATCCGGAAATATGTGTATAATGAAAATACTAATAGGATGTCTATTTAAATGTGATAATATATAAATGAAGGTAGGAAATGTTTTATTTAACGACACACTGAACATATGCTATTTACGGTTATATGGTGTGAGACATAACAGAGACCGTGCTTATAAACCTTAAAGTCTAGACATTAATAAACTCCAGACTTTAACGGCATGACAACGGCATACACATATAATTATGTTAAACGTGTGGAATTTATTAAAGTTTTATAAGCTATGGTTAAGGATCACACAAATATTTAGAGAGGAAACCGCTGTCATCACTTCATGGGTACTATTGTTTATTAGCAGGAAGGAATCTTATATATGTACCATCCAACAGACATGATAGTACATACCACAGCCTTTGATACACCAGTTGTGGAGCATTGGCTCTAACGGGAAATATCCCAATGGGTCCACCGACGGGGATCGATCCTTGACCGACTGCGCATGAAATGAACGCTTTATAAAGGAAATTATCGGTTTGTAAGTAAAGTTTAAGTGCAGGACACTGTGCAGTGGTGGGATTGTCTAGAGGTCTAGAGTGTTTTTCGGTATCGTATTTGTATTCCTAATATATGATATTGACGATACCGAAATACACGAGGGTAATAAGCTCTTTATGATATAAGTTCAAGCTTAATACAACGTGTTTGTGTAAACTGCACACGCAACTTTAATTCCAGTCCACCATTACTAGATATTCAAATGACGTAAGAAAAATGTCACATACTTTGATTGCACTTAACATGTAAGATATTATATATACATATAAGACATCTCACCTTCATTCCAACATTAAGTATTCTTAATGCTATCTCTCTTGAAACATGCGTTTCTGTCACTGTCGTCACAGTCACATTTCCATAGTTACCGGAATGGCTTGGGCCAGGGATGAATGCATCATTCTGAAACAAGATTCAGTAAATTAATTCTGTAATATACATGCTGCAACATTTTAGTTATCATGGCGTGCATTATGAGAGTTGGTGGATCCAAAGAGATCGAGTTCTCGGGAGTCTCTGTCCTCCTATAGACTAGGCACTTGATAGAAACTGATAGAATTAACCACTATTTTGCCAAATATTCACTAGACTCTGCATTGTGCCAATACGGCCCTCACTAGGTATTACGGTTTAAAATTTAAATAATAGTTTTTGTTGTTAATATTATTGTTATTGTTGTTTTGTTTTTAGGGGGTTTTGGGGTGGGAACACGAGACTGTTAGCATCTTTGTGTCATAAATATCCATGGAACATGTTCTCTCAAGACCCATCAGATTCAACCCTTTGGGAGCCCGGCTCAACTGTTTTCGGTAAACTTGACGTTTTCAAAACAAGGTTGGCCCTCCTCCTTTACAAAATCTTGGATCCGCACACGATCTCAAGTTCATGTATTTTCTTCAATACAGGAAGATTACATACAAAATATGCCTTGCTTCTAATTGACAGCAGCAGATATTAGCTGTTGCCATCTATTCAACAACAAAAGAAAAAAAAAAAAGAAAAAAAAGAAAAAAAAAAAAAAAGAAGGATAAACACCAAACAGCAGCTGGTGAAGAAACGATACCACAAAAGCACATTGATAACTGTAACACGTAATCTAGAGGAAGACAACCACATTTTCCCATTAGCAATACATAATACTGTATGTGCACTTTTTCACATACAGGACAGCACATGCCACAATCGTTAAACACCTGTCTCGGGATACTGTTTGGGATGGAAACAAATAGGACATTTGATGCAACTTAATTCTCCAGAATCCGTGGCTTCTAACAAACAACAAAATAGGGAACAAAGATTTAAGTCGTTTGCTTATAATACTGGTCATGCACATAACGAAACCAAATCATTTGGCATGGTTTTCATTTGAACAGCGTAGGTGATATTACTTATGGAATATTTTGCATTTGTTCATTTACTTGTATTTGTTTGTTTATGTGCATATACTGTAGTTCTGTATAGGAGAATGTCCGAGTGACTCTCCATTCCTGAAAAATAATGAAAAAAGAGGCTAGGTAGCTGTTTAACGATACCACTAAAACACATTGATTTATTAATATCGGCTATTGTACGTTAATAAATTAATATGGTCATATTGAGACAGGCATTGAGAGTAAAACCGCTAAATGTTTCCATTAGTAGTAAAAGACTTTGATATACCAGCAGAGGTGCTCTGCCTGTGGCAATATATAGCCCAATAGGCCGAACGATAGGGATCGATCCCAGACCGAGCTCGCATCAAGCAAGCACTTTACCACTGGGCTACTTTCCGCCAGAACAAAGATGAGAGGCGTTTGTCTACAATATTAGTCATACATATAATGACACTAAATCAATTTGCATGGTTTTCATTTAAACATCGTAGGTGCTGTTATTTCCTAAAACATTTGAATTTATGAGGTATTTATGTATTTAATTGTTTATGTATATGTAACATGATTCTGTGAGTACAATTATTTTTCAGGAATGGAGAGTTACCAGGATATTTCCCGACTTAAAATACACCAATAAAATATTATGTATCAAATATTTACGTATAGATTTTAACGTTAATGGTTCTAGAGGGCAATATACTGGTGGATTTTTTTTTTTTTGGTATCCATTACTGAAAGGTAATGGACATATTTTCAATGGTTTTACAGTACAGATGTATTTTAAGTGATACTGACTTACCTTGTTACCCAGAGTGACAAGAGTCAGTGAATCATTCTCCATGATCAGTTTCCAC